>MNCI01019813.1:188401-211710 GCA_015680685.1 Gnetum montanum
CCTAGAAATAGCCTCTGTTGATGCCCAAATATTTTCAATAGCCTTGTAGCCTTAAACCATGGGCTTCTATGGCCTAAAATTAGCAAAATCTAATCTTTTTTATCATTTTTTATTTAAATTAATTGTATGTGTTCCATGATGCCTTATTTTAGTCTTTTTTTATCATGTCATGACATGTTTTTACCATTGTTACATTGTTGACCTTGTTTGGCATCAATACTACCTTTATTTCAATGTGTTTGTCTTCATTATAGCCCTATGAAGCCTTGTTTAGCATTTGATTAGTATTAAATAGCCTTAAGTTGAAGCCTATTTGGACCACCATTTAACACCATGTTACCATGGCCCACTAAGGCCTTAAACTAGCATCATGGCCTGCTAAGGTCTTAAATTGGCATCATAGTCTACTAAGACTTTAAACTAGCATCATGGCCTACTATGGCCTTCAATGGGCAAGCTTATGGTCTTGTTTCACTTATTGTGAGCTTATTTCCATTACATCTCTACCTTTTCATTTGTAACCTTATATGACCCCATGTTCATTTTGTATGACATTAGGGTAGCATATTTTTACAAAATTTCATAGCCTTTTAGCATTATTTACTCATCCTTACCTAGGTTTCACTTAATGTGCTTATGATTGACATGTAGGATAGAATTAGGAGTACCTTTGAGCCTAAGTGGGCTTCACAATGATGTTGAATGGTGTATCAATCCTGATTACCTAGATCTTGAGCCTAAGCATCTTGTTAACTATGTAGCCTTGATAAAGAAACCTCTAGAATGGCCTAAAAATCTAGTCAAAACCCTTAACTTAGAAGTAGAAAACATAACTAAATATTCTCTAGTTGAGGTTCTTATTATGACATACAATTGTGAGGAGAAAATTTTAAAACTAAGTTCCTCACTAGAACCTCAATAGGCTCAAGACATTACCAAGGTCCTACAAGGCAATATTAAGTTTTTTGCCTAGTCATATGAAGATATGCTAGGCCTAGATCCATACCTAGTACAACAAAAAATCATACTAGATCCTAGCATTACACCAGTTAAGCAAAAAGTGTACAAAATTAGACATGATTTGGCCTTGGTAGTTCGTGATGAAATCACAAAACTCTATCAAGTTGGGTTCATTAGGGTTAACTATGTAGAATTGGTGTCCAACATAGTGGTAGTCCCTAAGAAAAATGGGAGTATCCATATTTGCATTGATTTTTGAGACCTAAATAAGGCAACCATCAACAATGACTTTCCTTTTTCTAGTATTGATCAACTTATTAATACTATGGCTGGACATGCCTTATCATCCTTTATGGATGGGTTTTTACAATATAACTAGATTAGAATCAGCCAAGAACATTAGCATAGCATGACCTTCATGACATCTTGGGTTATCATTTTCTATACTATAATGTCCTTTCATCTTAAGAATGTGGAAGCAACTTGCCAATGAGCCATGATCTATATCTTCAATGACAACATGCTAGGTTTGTTCAACGATTACATAGATGATATAGTTGTTAAGTCCAAAGTGTTCAACAACCATGCACATGACTTAGACTATGTACATAAATGATACCTTAAGTATGAACTTATATTTAACCCTAAGAAATGTGTCTTTGGTATTAGTATTAAAAGAAGGGATACATGTCGATCTTGATAAGGTTAATACCATCTCCAGCTTCGCAATGCGAACAAACCTTAAGGAGCTTTAGGGACTACAAGGTATATTACAATTTATTCATAGGTTCATTGCTAGGATTATGAATAAGTTACAACCCATGCAACACTTGCTTAAGAAAGGGATTCACTATAAGTAGATAGCTCAATCCCAAGAAGCCTTTGAAAACCTTAAGCAAGAGTTTGCGCAACTACCAACGGTATATCCTCCACAAGAGTATAAACTATTTTACATCTACCTTGCCATCCTTAACATGTCCATTGCCTCTCTACTCTATCAGAAACATGATGATGGAGTAGAAATTCCAATATACTACCTTAGCCATGAATTGGTTGTCTATGAGACCCAATACATGGGGGTAGAGAAGTATAGTTTAGCACTAGTCTATTCATTGAAGAAGGGGAGACATAACCTCTTTAGCAGCAAGGTTAATGTAATTTTTAAAGACAATGTACTAAGAGCCATAACAACCAATATCTATGAAAGTAGTCATATAGCCCAATGGAAAGCCATAATAGTAGAGTTTGGCCTTCAATACATCTCCTAATCCTCAACAAAAGGTCAAGCTATAGCTATACAACTAACAATTTCACCTATTAATGACCATGTAGCCATAGATCTTGAGTTTCCTAATAAACATATTAACACCATTAACCAAGTGCCTAAAGGCTATGAGATAGTAATGCATTTTGACAAAGCTTCAACTACCCATGGGGCCAATGTTGCTACCATCATAACATTCCCATCTAGTGAAATCCAATCCTTCACCTATCGTTCTGAGTTTTCATGTACCAACAACATAGTAGAGTATGAGGGTTTGATTAGAGAAATGATGGTATCTTGTGACCTAGAAATCAAACGATTAATAATCAAAGGCAATTCACAACTTATGGTTAACTAAGTAATCGAGGTTTACACATGCAAAGCCAAACACTTACAATCTTACTATGACCTAGGGAAATAGTTACAATAAGTTAGAGATGTTGATATCCAATACATACCTTGAAATGAGAACACCATACTTGATGCCATTGCAACATTAGCCTTCAATGTAACACCAAATGTATTTAGTAAGTTACCCACCTTAACTATGAACTATGCTATCCCCATGATGTAGAGCATTGATGATACCTTTATGGCCATAGTTCATTCTACCTTATTCATGATGAATCTTCATGAGGCCTAACTATTTCTCAAAATGATATTGTATGTAAATGATCAAAATATTATGTCATTGTCAGTGAGAACACATTATGTCGATGGTCCTACGATGGTGTACCATTGAAGTGCTTGGGTAAAATTGAAGCCAAAATAGTCCTAGAGTAGGTTCATGATGGTGTTTGTGAGGGACATATAGGACCTAGAGCTATGGCTACTAAAATTATATGGTTAGGATATTACTGGTTCCATATGGAAAGTGACTTCCTATAGAAGGTTAAGACCTATGACACTTGTGAATGGCATATCAATCTCATACATGTACTGCCAACTAAGTTACACATCACTCAGATCACTTGGCCATTTCAATGATGGGGGTTGGATATCATTGGACCTATAATACCATAGTCTTCCATAAGACATAGCTTCATCATCATCACAACTGAATGCTTTACCATGTAGGTTGAGGCTATTCCATTAAGAAGGATAACATTTGAGCAAGTTTGTAAATTCATTTTAGACATGTAGCTCATGTTTACATACCCATGACCATAGTTACAAATAATGGACCATAATTTAGTAGCCAAGAAACAAAGGGTTTCTTTCATGACCTAAGCATTAAACATTCTTTCTTGTCACCTTATTACCCTTAAGCCAATGGATAGGTAGAAGAAAGCAACAAGGCCATGATTAACTTTCTCAAGAGAATGCTCAACAAAAACAAGTGCAAATGGCATGAGCAACTTGTCCATGTACTTTGGGACTATCGTACAACCCACCGTATGGGAATTGGTGTAACAACTTATAGCTTGGTTTATTGTTCTAAATTTTTTTTACCTCTTGAATTACATGTACCATTGCTTTGGGTAGCCTTGTCTGACTACATCAACAATGAGCAGAGTAAGGAGTTGCAAAAAAAAGTTGGACTTGATGAAGGAGCAACGTGTGCAAGCACTTCCTCATGTAGAGTAGTATCAAGAGAGGTAAAAATGACAACAATACCATAACTTGACCAATATTAAGATCAAGGAAGCTGACCTGATCATCAAAGCCATCTACTAGCATGCAAATAAATTCTTAGCCAACTAGGAAGGATTCTTCCTTATAACTAGAGCCTACAGCAATAGAGCATTTAGGATAGTTGACATGGATGAGAATGAGTTGATGAATCTAGTCAACCATTCCTACATAAATCCTTATTACATGTGATCTACAATAGCCATGACATTGATGACCATCAACAAATAAGCTTGTTTCACTAGGACTTGTCAATGCCTTAAATGGGCACCATGATTTGCTATGATCTTAAACTAGCACCTTGGTCTACTATGACTTTACACTAGCACCTTGGCCTACAATGTCCTTAGACTAATATCTTGGTCCATCATGGCTTTAATTTGGAAACTTTGGTATCTTGAGTAGCTCTAGTTTTATTTGTCATCTCATCATGCTATGTGGCCTTCATTCATTGTAATGTTATAACATGCTCTATTTTCTTGGTTTTCTTATCCTCTTGAAGTTGTATTTGTAGGATGAAGCTTGGAGCCATTGCAAAGGTGTAATCCATCATGGTAACAAGCCACCATGTAACCGTGATGTGAAAAATTTGGTGAGTTTGTCCTACTATGTTAAGAGTACTTGTATCATTTCCCTCCATCTAGCAGTACTCCTTGTGTCCAACCCCATAGCCTAATTATGGCCTTCCATATCTTGGAAATAATATTGACCTATGTTTTCCATTCATGCATTTATGATCATATGGTATCTTGTCATCATCCTTCTCCTCCAAGTCCAATTGAATGTAATGCATCTCATTCAGTGGAAAATCACTACATCTGGCAAACATAATGCACCTTGTTTGATGGTATAACCCTAAGTTCATTGAGTGTAATGAAAATCACTCAATGGAAAAACTAGATCTAATTAGCCTTTGCAAAGAAACCCAATGAAGGTTTCACCCCACAATGAAAAATTGGGAAGCAATCTATCTAGAAGCCAAATGGCCAATGAAGCCTCAAAGCCCAATGGCCAAAGTAACCTTTGAGTGAAGTGATTGGGCCCTCAAATGCATTTGCTGAATGACTAACACTTTGATACATGAAGTGTTAAAACCACCAATATATCAATATGTTAGTGACATAGCCATGGTGTCAACATTTGAAATTCATTATTAGTCCTCATAACCATTTCACTATTATCTTAACATCATTTTCTTATCATAGCCTTATCCCACCATCACAAGCACTCTATTGCATGATTTGACATGACTAGATCAAGTGCAAAGAGGAACCATTACTGGTGAACCTACAGTGGTGTTTTGTATTCTTTGTCATTGTCTCTTAGGTCAATCCTCCAAATAACAACAAAAAGGATCCATTGAAACACCATCAAAAATTGCATGTTATAACCATTTTTTATCATGTGGCATTCACCCCATGAAACCCAACTCAAAAATTCATTATAAATATGAAGATTATAACACATGAGAAGTAATCTCACATATTTCATACTTTTGGGATTGAAAAAATGCCTCATAAGTGATCAAAGACTAATTTCTCAAGTGATAAATATCACATAGTATCTATATTTGGGCTTTGGAAGGTTAAAAATTCCTTTTGGGATGTCAAAATGGAAATTTGAAGGGTTGTATGGGGGGTATACACTTTTCTACGCTGGAAACATATGCTGGGTGGTAGATCTTAGCTACCCCCAATGTGGAGGGATGTTGACCACCTACTCCTAACATGGAAGCATAGAACTCATCATGGAGGTATATGGTGTCATCTACGTCCAACATGGATACTTCACCCCCAGCATGAAGACTACATGCCCAATGTAGAGATTGCATGCCCTAGTGTACAAGCCACATGTATCAAATTTTCACATTCCATGCACTTCAATGGTAACCATGCACTCAAGCAAGGATGATAGAAGGCCTAGTGTAAAAGATCTAACTCTAGTGTAGATGGTGTGCCCCCATAACTATTTATAGTAAATAGAATGACCATGGGGGTTTGGCACTTTTCATACATAGTAACTCCCCAAATTGATCACCCATCTCACTTGTATGTGGTGGAAATTTGTAGAAATTTACAGACAATCTATCAGCCAAATTACAATGAATTTGTAGCAAAAATGAAGGTCCAAAACCTATAAAAATCACCCTCAAACAACATTTCGAGGTTTTTCACTTTTACATTTTAAGCATTTTAATAGTTTTGGTACCCAAGAGCTCTTACAAAGCTTGTTGAAATATAGCTTCTTAGAGCCTTCAATTGTGTATCCCTCATGACCTTGTCATCCCCCTTGAGATGAATGAGTTTTTGGTTTGTATGTTGCACTCTTGGGATCCCCAAATCCTAATGTGGAGCACTTTTATAGACAAATAATTTAGATTTCTCAAACACCCCCTAGTAGTGACCAACACTGTAGATCTGGACCAGCATCAAAGGAGATTCAATAACATTGGGAGTGGCTGAGCATCTAGATCATGAAGTGGATCATATCAACTTTAACAAACTTTGAATCCTTGCTCAAGTGAATCCCCTTTTACTCTTCCATGGGAAACATTTGTACACATCCCTTGAACTCATTCTTTATGTTTAATAAAGTTTTAAAATTTCATTTTTCATGTGCTATATACATTTTCTTTCTAGCTTTTAGATCTACATTATTCTTCTGCATTATTTGTTTTGCATTTCATAAGTTCCTAGGTGATCTACTAGACCATCTTGGGCACTCTAAATTCCATTTTCTCAAAGGCCCTAGGGATTTAGGATCAAAGCTACTACTCTAAAATTTTCAATTTTTGAGCAATCAAATTTTTCGATTGCAACAATAGTGGTTCTACCTCATAAGGAATCAGTTCTAGAATCCTAAAGGAGTTATTGGTAACTAGTATGAGAAGGGTGTGTCATCATGGGTTATGATGATGTTTTTCAAGTATTTTTCAATGGTTTTATTTATCATTGTTTTCATGTGCAAATTTTGCAATTTGTTGCCTATTGAAAATCACTTTATTTCTAGTTGAGTTCACAACTTATCATCTTAGGATGATTAAGATTCAAGATCTATAGACCAAGGAGGGCTAATATTGAACAATCTCAAACCTTCATCTATAAACCCTTGCATGAATCATCACTTCTTGAGGAGGAGGAAAGGGAAGAACATAGATATTCTAATCTAGAATCTACAAGTTCTACTTCATAAAGGTCTTCATCAAAAAGTAGATCAAAAGATAGGTATTCATGTTTTTAATGTTCATGTTAAGGATTTACACAATAGTAGGCAACAAAACAAGTTTTGGAAGACTTGGCATTAATGAAGAGGATATTGATGACATCATAGAGGTTATGGATTCTCATGAGTCTAACAAAGATTCATCCATGAAGATAAAAACTATCATTAGTTCCTTGAGGTTGATCCTCCTAAGCTCAAGTAGTCATTGTAGAAAATAGGCTTCTATGACTATATCACAAAATCCTTCACATGGTACCAATATAAGAAAGACGAATTCTACCATAATCTTATTATTGATGGTTTCATAACTTTTATTGATGAAGTTCTTGTCCCTAGTTTGACATAAATAATATCATAGGCTATAAGATTTCCAAATGAACTAGCAAAAAATTAATGATAATGGATCTAAAAGACAAAGCCCAAGCTTAGGTTGAAGCTTATGTTGGAGGCCTTTGATATGGACAAAGTTGAGGTAAATATGTGTAAGCTTTTCCTGATCAAAAATTCCATGTACAAAATTGTCATTCATAACTTTATGTTCACTAAACAACCATTGAATATCTATACTTAGGGGGCTAAGATTATGACTATGATTATGGATAATTATGCAATAAATATTTCATATTTTATCTACAAGGTCCTTATCCAAAAAATTGAAGATATGGCTAGAAATAAGAAGGAGGCCTAAGTCCTTCTAGGTTTAATCTAAAAAGTTTGTGAACTAGCATGCACAATCAATGATATAAAAAGGCATTGCACAATAGTAGGAATGGTAGACTAGGATAATGTAATAATGGTTGCTCCAAGACAATGTCCTAAGGTTGTTGAAGCTATACTTAACTCAAATGATGAGATGCCTTCCATAGAGATATCCTACATCTAAACTTCAAACCATATTTACTAGTGTAAATCAAGACCACCAACCAAATGTCAAGTATTTCATTAATGTAGGTGTAATGATCTAGCATATCCATTTTTCAACCGCTTGGTAATTATCTTTCTAATAGCAATTCTCAACTTGTAATGCACATTGAAGGTTAACAAGAGGTTCATAGCAATTTATTATAAATAATTAAAGCCATTGTGGATGGTCAGAAAATAAGAGAGGAACTTTTTAAGTTTCCTCCTCTATTACTAGATGATCCACCCATAAATTATTTTGATGCCCTATTTTAGTCTCGGACTCACATGTCTTCATGGATGTTTTTCTCATTAGATTGATTAAGGCACAACATGCATAACATCTAGCATGCAACTGAAGTTTTCTAGATATTCACTGATCAACCTTAGGCTAGCTGCTAGATTGAGAAAGAGAAAATAGTTAATCCTAGTATTTAGTTATCATTGAGAAACATTGATATTATGGTGAAAAATGAACTCATTAAGGTTTAAGAAAAGTTAAAAACCATTGATGCTAGTAGAGCATTCTATCTATGGGAGTTGTAGAGAAGCCAAGCCTAGGTACAATGGTTGGAAAAATAATTGGAACATCTCACACTATTGTTACCTACACCTTCTATAATCACATTAGAGGTGCAAATTAAGTACTTTTAGGTTGAAATATTCTATGCACACTAGGTCAGTGAAGAAGCTATGTTTATGAAAGATTGCTTGAAGTGACAAATCAAAATGTTAAAGCACTAGTCCAAAGAATGGAAAAGAATGAGCTAAGAAAGAAGAAGTAGATAGATAGTTTCTCTTTTTAGCAAGTATGAAGGTTGGAGGATGAAAGTTAAATTATGTTTTAATTTTAAGATAAGTACCTTTCCATTGAAAAGAAGCATGGGAACTTGTGACATGAATTGGAAAATAAGAATACTGATGAGTTTGAAAAGATCCATTTAATCAAGTAGGCAACCCAGGATGTCAGGTGTAAACTACACAAGCTTGTAGCTCTACTAAATGAACATGTAATCTAAAAGAGTTTTGAAGTGAAGATAAAATTTAACACCTTTCATTCCAAACTTTGACAAATGACTACAAGTGAATGAACACTATAGGAGAAGATGAACCTTTTAAAAAATGTGTACATTTTCTACCACAACATAGCTATTGTTTTGCTTGAGAGAAGACTCAAGCAAGCTAAAGAGGACATACAGGTAGAATAGGGAATTTATCTTTATGTGGTTCAAACTTCTACTAATTAACTATGTACTAAGCTAGAAAAGAAATTTCATGAGTAGTAGTCGAGTTAAATGTAGCCTAGCATGAGCTCTTACACATCAAAAAGAGTCATGGGTAGTTCCAACCTAATGTTAGGGAATAACAACATGCACTCTAGAATGAGAAAAAACACATGCATGCATAAAACCAAAAGACCTAAGCAAGGGTAATATACTTTGAAGTATAACTTCAGAGATTTCAAATGTTTGCACCTAGTTCAACTACCACCCCAATTACTTCCTAATGAGATGACTTGTACTTTATTATAATATAGTTGTGTTCCATACATTTGTCTAATTGCATTTTTCCATATTAATCCTATCATAAGTCTAGTTCCATATGGAAATAGATTTAATCCTATCATTCCCTCATAAGATTTTTTTTTTAATTTCAATTTTCATAAATTGTGGGAATTCAACCTTATCCAAGGAGGTTACAACTATACAACATGATGTTGGGCTATCAAGGTTTTGACTAAAAGCCATTTTATTTTCATTTATATGTGGTGTTGCAACTATCTTGAAGAGGGATTACAACATGAGCATTATCCTTGTCCCTAGGTAGAATTGCAATGCATGTGTATTTATTACTTATTTCTTATAATGATAAAATCCATAAAAATTATAAAACATAAAATTATAAATATTTCCTCTCTCACATCATTGTCACATTGATTATAATTATATCATATGTATTATAATATCTTTTATATTTATTTTGAACATAAGGATATATGCAAGTGTTCTTTGAAATCCATTTAACATCATTCTTGAAGATGAAGACAAGATTGCATTACATTTGTACAATAATTTAATTGGTCCAAGATCAATAGGACATCTATCAGTAGCATCAATAAATTAAAGGAGGCTATTGACAAGTCTAGACATTCAATGTAAAGGAAGGTAATTATACTCAAGAGGAGGGATGCTTCAATCACTTGGGGAGTGAAGAGACATGAGTAGTTAATCCATTAGAAGGATTAATCCACTAATGATGTTATATGGGTGCATGAGACCAAAAATTCCAAAAGGAGGATCACTTCTACACCTATTCCATTATTTACATGAGCTCACTTTTTGAAGGATTGGAGAGTTGGTATAGGAACATATCTATCAATTTATTTTTTTTCTTTCCTAGATGGGAGTTTTGTAGGTCTTTGATAGTTGTAACAACATCTTAAAAGTACAAGAGACATCTTGTTTAATATTTGAGCTTTTTCAAGAAACATTAGAAACATGAAGGAGATGTTTGGCATACTAAGAATATGTCTCACATAGATTGGAGACATAGTAGATGAGATCTATTCTTTATAATTGAGATCTCTCATGTGATACATCTTAGCAAACATAGACTTATCGTAAGTAATGGAGACGTCTTTAAAAACTAGAGATGTCTCTTCTTCATGATGAAATTTAGAGTGAGACATCTACAAAAATGTGTGAGTTGACTCATACAACTAGGAAAAGATCTAAGGTTGTAATTTCCAAGTAGGAAACAACCAAGAAAAAAGGAGAAATGATAGAAACAAATACAAATTTTTAAGTTGAGCTAATCGAGAGGTTTTTAGGCTTCTTATCTTGCTTTTCTGATAAATATTATTATGTTTCATGATTTGGCATGAATAAAGGAGAGAAATAATTACATGATAGTACATTATAAGAGTGCAAGAGTGTGGTTATAGCTCTAAGGAAAATTGTGTATGTTTGGCCTATGTATCTCTTATCTTCTTGTATACATTTTGGATCTTAGTCCTATGTTTTTGGGAGAGATATCATTCTATTGTAACTTGAATTAAGGATAATCATTTAGTGGTTGTATAGCCTTATACTTTGTATCATTGTTGAGTGTTTATTGGTGATTTTATGTTATGGGTTGGGGAATTTGGATTATAATATTCATTACATTAATTGAAAATAGCTATTTTTCTCATTTTCTAGCTTATGGATTATTTTTCATAATATCTAGATTTAGTGGAAATTGAAGGTTAAATTAATAGGAGTGAACCTACTCCATCCATGCATCATGTCAACACATAGAATCAGTTTAGAACCATTCTTAATTAATAAAAAATGGAGGATCTCTTTGTGACATCAGCCATTAGAATCAAAATAACCTTTAGGAAAAATACTTTAGAAAGCTTAGCAAGATATTGACTCTGCCTCCTTAGTTAGAAAAAAAGGTAGAAGAGTGGGGTAAAGACCTTTTGAAGAAAAGCTAATAAAAGTACATCTCTTAGAACTTAGTAGGAATACATATTCTTGTGTAGCAAAGCTTGTTTATTTTACCTATAAAAAGGGAATAAAATGTAATTACAAAGAATTGAAAATTTGTTCAATTCAGCCTATCCTTTTCTCATAAATCTAAAGCCATAAAAGCTATGAACCATAAAATAAGAAGCTTATTCAGAGTAAAAGTCCATCCTATTCAAAAGTGTTATGAAAGAAACCTTGGAAATATAGTAATGTTTTGGATGTGGAGAACCATTATATGAAGGAGTTAAAGATTGGACTACTAAGCCACATTAATGAAATGGACAAAGGTAGTTACATGAAGTCAAATAAGTTGTTATCTCTAGTGCAAGCTAATCCACATGTTTCCATAGAAAAGTAGTAACTATTAGTGTTAAAGGTGAAGGGGCAGATTTATTCCTTCTTTAATAAGCTTTCATTACTCTTTTTAGCTCATATTAAGAGAAAAAATAGAGATCAAGATGCAATGGATGTGCCTTCGTCTTCCTCAACTTCTTCCCAATGAATCTTCAAAAATTATGGCTACTTATCTTATGATTTTTGAATGAATCGCTAATGGCTTGAATAATAGTTATGAAGGACACTAGCTCTAAAATGAATTTCTTAAATTTAGTTCAAAAATAATTATGGTTTTTGTTCCTATAGTGCTTGAACTGGAATTTCTAGTTTCCTTGTTATTCTTTACATCTCAGTTTCATTCTCTTTCTCTTTCTAAAAGAGGTTTGATCTTTATTTTTAAAAAATCTCTATTACTTTCAAATTCATATGTTGAGACAAGGAAAATTATTTTTTTTCTTCCTATATGTTGTGAATGTTGATTCTTTTGACTTTGATTTTGGTGGTTCTACTTGGTCTAGGATTGTGAAAAAAGTCCTATAGTTTTATTTTTTGTAATAAAATTACTCTACGCCTTACAATTTGGGAAGACTTTTGAAGTGGAGTAGACAAGCCAATCTAGCAATGAACCACATTAAAAGCCTTGTGTCTCTTTATTATCTCTTTCATAATTGTTGTATTTATTGGATTAATTTTTCAGTTTTGGACTTTATGCTAGCCCTAATTCACCGTCCTTCTTCCCCCTTAATTTCTTTAACTACATCTAAGAAACATTAAAAGGCAAGTGCTTGAAATAAGGCCAATACAAAAAGTAGAACATTATGGTCCAAAATAAAAAAAAGTTTAATAAATGACAAAAGTATCATCATCATCATCATCCTAGCCTTGTTCTAACAAAATATGGCTAGCTACATAAATGAAAAAAATATGTATTACCAAAATATTATTCCAATGATCATTGCTAAAAATAAAAAGTCACAATTAATATAAAAAGGATTATATGTTATGTATCAAGAAATCTTGCAAATCCATTAAACTAAATATTCTTTTGGCATGATTTAGAGGTCAATGACATCAAATGATGAGATGATTTTATATCTTTTTGCAAAAACAATTTATGCCCATTTGATCTTTATACTAAAATGAGTAATGGCTCTTCAATTGCAAAAACTATGACCTTTTCCTTGTAATGGATGAATTAGTAGATGAAAATTGGAAAGTATTTGATATAATTTTCTAAGTTGTTTGCTAGCTTAGTTCTTTTATTTTGTTTATCTTATTATGTTGTTGTGTCATAGATCTCTAAGAAATTTATTTTCTTCTGATCCTTCTCTATTTTTATTATTCTTCTAATTTATTATTGATGGGATGCGATATTACATCCCCTGCAATATCATGTACACGATATCACGTCTTCCCCTGCAATATCGTGTACGTGATATCGCAGTGCACCATCATATCTATAAATAAGAGGCAGCTCTCCCTTGTTTCTACATCTAGGCCTATACCATAGAAAAACTTTGGCAGTTTTACCTCTCCAGAGATAAAATAATTTTCATGTGCCCACAATAGAAGCTCCAAAGTGAACGGATCTTTATTCGAGCAAATATTGTACCTGAAGACAAGTTTGTGTACGGAAATAAAGATGAACTGTTGGATAAAACTTTTAGTGCATGGACTAAGCTTATTAGGATTTTAATTAATGTTATTTATTGTTATCGTTTAAATTATTTATTAGTTAATTAAATCTCTCTCTACCCTTCTCCCATAGTTAAGTGCATTTAGTACGATCACTTCGAGCACATGCGTTATGCTTGGTGACCCTAGTAATGAATAGCATTTGGTAATCAAGGTTGCATTGGTTCAGGGTGTGAATGGTAAGTGGGAACGGATGCTGATGCTAGGTTAATTAAGGCTTGGTTAGTTAGTTAAATTTAGTTAATTAGTCTCTTCACCATTTACCTCATTAGCATAGGAGATAAAACATAAAAGATATAAAAATCACATACCTTAGACTTACTTAACCATACAACTGTGAAAAATACAAGTCTAGGAAGACAACAAATGATTAAACTTAAATGTTCCATGAGGCGTGTAGGCACTTAGTCTGTGGAGTTTGACTAGATCGCACATGTAATGCTCATATTCGTATGGTTGAGTGTAGGGGTACCTCGCCACTCATCATTGGTACCGTTGCTAGGGACTAAGTTGTTTGTGTGCTAAGTAGAACATGGGAAATTATCCACATCGTTGGAAGCTTAAAGGAATCCTTAGGATTAATTAAACAAAAGTTATATAATGGTTAATCAGCACACCGAGTAAGATAACAATGTCTTCTTCTCATAAAAGCACTTCACCACCTAGGGATCACACAAGCGACCATCGGCAGTCTAACACACATAACCATGAACCGCTAGTTCCTCAACAGTATCGAGTGGTATATGCTCATCCCGATGAGTACATACCTGATTTTACTTTTATCGTCCATTAGGATGAACAACTATGTTGGTGTGATTTGCAAGGTAACATAGTGTTACCACCAGATCATATAGTCCCAAACATGCTCCTTCGTGCTCTTGCACAGATAGGCATGATGTAGCTATATGCTAAATATGTTGCAAAAGGACATGATGCAAGGGATTACCATCCCATAGCAGCGGAACATCTAAGGGACTTATGGAAGGAGAGCTACCATACATCGTTGAAGGGCAAAGGGGTCCTGCACGTCCTAAGTGAAATTGGATATGGTGAACCAGTTATAATAGGTTCTCCATCAAATGATGTTCCTCCTCCTAACAATAGTGAGGAGGTGGGGTATCAGAACCTATGCTCCATGATACACAACCCTACTTCTGATTCCCATGAACACCAAGTGTTCAATGAGGGAACACAAACACATGACAAGGATAGGCATTTTGATCATCATCACGATCAAGGTTGTAGCCATTGAAGAGAAGGTAAGAAACATTGCCATGGTGATGGTTCTCCTTCTTCTTCCCTTTCATCACATCATTCACCCTCTCCTTCCACATCAGGATGCAGTCTCCAAGAGCACAATGGTGAGGATAATGGTAAGATAAATGAGAGACCTCGACAAGAGAGTCAAGAGTGAGGATGAGGGCATTCCAGAGAGTCAAGGCAAAGAAGAGAAAGTAGAGAACCACGTAGGCATCATAGAATTCATGAGAGAGATGATCATGACAAACCCCTACTAGAAACTCAGAGTATGTTAGACATTATGGAGGTAGTTAGAATACCTACAAGGCACCAGAAAGATAGCTGAATCAAGAGACTAGACATGAATAATATCCCACGATTTGAGGGGGGATACAATGCTGATCCGAAAAATCACTTACAAGAATTTCATGATGCCTGCGCCTTGCAGAATATTGAAAACAAGTGGTAGAAATTAAAGTTGTTTCCTAGGATACTCATCAAGGAAATGAAAAGTTGGTACCGGTCCTTAGAACTAGAGACCATTAGGAGGTGGATTACGATGCTAGAACTATTCAACGATAAATATCAAACGTACTCCAAAGTGTCCAACTTGCATAAGTAGATCCAAGGATGGAAGTAGGGTACTCATGAACCCTTGGATGCTACCATGGTATGATATTATGCATTGCTACATCGTTGCCCGGGCCATGGTTACGCACAACGGGATCAACTCCGCCACCTCGTAGATGGGCTAAGACATAAAACCAGGAAAATCCTTGGGACATATGCCCAAGGGATATTATCTAAACTTAGATCCCATGAAATTCATAGATTGTTGGAGCAAGTAGCTAAAGAAGAAGGGGAGCTACAGAAAGACAAAGCATGGAAGAATATAATCGTAATCCTTCCCTCTGAAAGAGGGGAGTGAGATTCTATGATGAAGAGGATGAGTCACCACTCGAAGAGTTGGTGAATAGAAAAACCTTACTGCTTCAAAAATTAATAATAGAAGTATCAGCTAAGGTAGATGAAATATGGAGCTCCTTAGATAGTAAAATTGAAACTGTCCTAAAAATCATAGAGGATTCTAAGGAGGAACGAAGTAGTGACCATGATAAGAAAAAGCAGAGAGATTCAGGCCATGCACGTGACAAGGGTAAGGGAAAAATGACTATCGCAGATGAGGTTGTGGATTCTGACATAGATAATGATGGTAGATGTGAGATTTTCCAATATGACCATCCTAAGGTATGTTTCCCAATAATCTCACATCTACAAGAGTCTAGGGTGTATGCACTCAACCCAAGACTTAACAGACGATAAGAACCTCAAAGGTTAGCTTATCCCCAAGGTAACCCGAGGTAGTTCCTCCAACCGTTAATGTATTATCCAAGTGGAACTCTACCACAACCTATCAGGCAACATTAGTAGTGGCAACACCCACAGTCATGGGGGATGTAACGAAGGAAAATGTCGGCAGCTGGAAATACCGACCGAAATTCCGTGTATACAATTTTAACCACAGATCCGCGCGAGGGCTAAGCTGGAAAAACGAATCCGCGGTGCCCTGAANCTCACAACCACAAGTGGTTGAGTCTGTGCATGCTCCTCAAACAAATAAGGCTTCGGAGCTGCCTTCAAACCAATAACAGGGCTTAATGCATACGGTGATGTTAACACATACCGTTACTAACTGGATCAAGGTGGGCCACATTCCCAAGAAATTCTCTAATCCTGGAAGCCCCTTGATTTATCTCCAAGTCGTTGGGAATGAACCTCATAAAGCTCTTCTTGACTTAGGTTCTGAAGTCAACTTAATCTCATGAGAAATGTATAAAGCCTAGAACCTACCTCCACTCAAGAAGAGCAATATTCAACTAGAGTTGGCTGACCAGTCCATCACTATTCCCTTGGGATTGGTGGAGGACATAGTTACCACTATCTGTGGTTGGTTACACCTATCTGGTTTCCTGGTGATAGAAGTCAACAGTAACAAAGGGGACTTCCCAATTATAATGGGAAGGGCATGGCTGAGTACAATAGATGCATGCCTAGGAATTCGTGATCTTTCCTTGGAGATATCTAAGGTAAACATCTATGGAAAGATTGAGAAGAAGAAAGTTCCATGCATCACATACAATAACTCAGAGGGCAATGACATACAAGAATGCTCAACATTTCCTACATGTAATCGGTATGCACTAGAGGATAACATACAAAGGTGCCTATATGTAGCAACCACACAACTAGAGAACACCCAGTGGTTGACAGCTGATCAAGAAAGAAGCCCACCAACATGCATGGAATGAATTGGGGGAACAACTTGCATCCATAATGAAGGCATAGATACATTGGAGTATGATTTTTTCCAACTTCCATCCCTTAACTTGAAAGCATCAATCGGGAGAAGTTGGACACTTCTAAAAAATTCAAATAGACTTTCATTATTTCGGATCTCTTCCTTTGCATTCAGTCATGGGGGAGATGGCCACCTATGTTGATCATTTGGGGCCCTCAGTCCTTTTTATTTTTATTTTACACATTTTTGTTTTACAAAATTCTTTAACTTTTCTTGTTTTTGTTTTACAACATCGCTTATACTTTTTTATTTCTTTGTGTGCATGTGTGTGTGTGTTATCCATCTTGTCAAGTTTGTCATTTAATAAGTGTTATTCATGATGGTATGAACTATTTTCCTATTGATTGCTAATGTTTGGTTTTTACCTTTAATTTATGATGTTGATACTAAGGTATGGTTCTTTTTATATGATAGGAAATCAATCCACTTCATCCATACATCCACAAATTTCTATGGTCTCTCTTGGCTTGGAACTATATAGTCCCTTTCTCAATAATAAGAACTATAATGAATCAGTGACTGGGCATTTCTCAAACTAAGGAAGGACTCAAGGATTGAAAAGGGTGTGACTTCAAGGGAACTTGATGCATTTGTGTTGGCCATTCTCTTGGGTGCTTGGATGTTTTCTTCTTGATTTTTTCTTACTGTTTCAATGTTACTCCATTATAGGGAAGCTGAGAAAATAAAAATAACAAAGTATTTGCATGGTGTGGTTATCATGCATAAACACATAAAACACAAAAAAAAAGAGAGTAAAAAAGTGAGAATTCAAAGCACACCCCTTAGACGAAATCATCATTTGGGCTACAAGCACTGGTTATGGAACTAAAATAAAAATGTTCCCTCTAACTAAGGCCCTTCTCACTTCCCATTCTCTCCTCTCTCGTTTTGTTGGAATGGTGGTCGCTCTTAGGTGAAGGCATTCTTGTTACTTCAAGTGGATGGATTGGCTGAATGCATTAATGCGAGGTCACTGGATGTGGTTTGTTGAGGCTGGACTTGGAATGGGATCTACTAAGTCA
This sequence comes from Gnetum montanum, assembly GCA_015680685.1. Classification (NCBI taxonomy): domain Eukaryota; kingdom Viridiplantae; phylum Streptophyta; class Gnetopsida; order Gnetales; family Gnetaceae; genus Gnetum; species Gnetum montanum. Next base: position 206,546 of record MNCI01019813.1, read on the forward strand.
CATTAATCATTAAATACACAAGGGGCTATACACCACCTTGTTCTTGGGATTCCATTCCATTTTCTTCTCTCCATCCTTCTCTCCATTTTTCACCTCATTGCCGGTTGTATCATTAGTGTATATTTTGGTTGACACATTGTTTTCTTTTTGGTAGATTCTTATGGTTAAGACTTTAACTCTTGTTCCAAATGACATTTTCAGAGCCTATGGACTCTTTGAATATGGGTTTGTTAGGGCATTAAGGGCATGATCATACTTTGGGGAGGACCCACTGGCATTCCTATTTGGTGCACCAGTTAAATTCTTTACCTTAACATTTTTGCAATCCATTCTCTTTTGTTCATTTCCATCTTGACATCCATTTCATCGGCATTATAGTTATCTCTTTTTCTCCATCTTTCTTGTTCTTTTTTCTTCTCCATTCTATCGCTACTAGAGGTTCTCTCTTATTCATGGGGGTCCTAACCCAATTTATTCAATTTTCTCCTAGGCCCTACACCTTCGGTAGCCACCACTATTATATCTCTAGACCCGTATCATCCATACCACAACTCAGCCAATGGACCTTTTACCAAAGCAAGGTATCAACTGCATTATGATTCATTTACCCTTGCTAATATAAAGATGGTGTTGTGTGTGTAGATGGTAATCATGCAACAATGGATCGAATCTAGGGGGAACACTTGGAATGGAGTAGTGCTGAAAGCAGCTGTGTAAGGAGAAATATTGATGGCATGCTTATGGATAGACAACAAAAGGTGCAATCTTGGTGTTAGCAGCAATAGACTTCTTCTCTCTTCTCTCTTCTCTCTTAGCTACCAAATAAGACCTGATGTCAAATGTATAGGGTATTCACTCTTGTTATCGTGAACAGTAGTTTTGTCTTGTTTTGTAATGATGATCTATTCACATGTCATCCCATTCACCATTAGTTACATTCAAGTCAATAATCCCATACCTTTCCAATATTTTGTAAGGAACTTGAGGATGAGTTTTTATTCAGTCATGAGGGTATGATGGGACGTGATATCACATATGTGATATCGCATCAGCTACGATATCACATGGGCCACAATATCGCGTCTTCTCTTGCAATATCGCGTATGTGATATCGCAGTGCACCATCAAATCTATAAATAAGAGGTGGCTCTCCCTTGTTTCTGCATCTAGGCCTAGACCGTAGTGAAACTCTAGAAGTTTTACCTCTCCAAAGATAGAATAATTTCCATGTGCCTGTAGTAGGAGCTCCAAAGTGAGCAGATCTTTATTCGAGCAAATATTGTACCTGAACACAAGTTTGTGTACGGAAATAAAGACGAACTGTTGGATAAACCTTTTAGTGCATGGACTAAGCTAATTAGGATTTTAATTACTGCTATTTATTGTTATCATTTAAATTCTTTATTAGTTAATTAAATCTCTCTCAACCATTCTNATGTTCCATGAGCCATGTAGGCACTTAGTCTATAGAGTTCGACTGGATCATGCATGTAACGCTTGTATTCGTATGGTTGAGTGTAGGGGTACCTCGCCACTCATCAATTATTTTGTAAAAATATTTTCATACTCTTATCATTTTTGTAGTAGGTTATAAATCTATGTTTCTAAGTTATCTTGAAGCCTTGAAATGATGTAGGTTTAAAGTTTATCAATATGATGATTCCAGTGTAAATTGATTAAATTCATTTCACAAGCACATTGACAGGTAGTTTTAGCTTTAACTAGCATAAGGGATTTTACAAAGAACTCATCTTGCAAAGTGTTATGCTTTCAGAGTTTAATGTACAAACTAACCAAGAGCTCATTTTGCAAATAATGATATCCTTCAATAGTTTCATATGATCTTTTATTGTTAGTGTCTTTACTACTTAATAAACATTGAATATGGTTTTATTGTCTGTTTTGAGCTTGGATGAAGGATTTGTTTTTCAGTTGAGATTTTGTTTTCATGTAGGATTGAGCTCATAACTTATCTCTTTTCAAGAAAGAATTTTTTGTACCATATCATCATTTAGAAAAGGGTTTTAAAATCTTAATTTTTTATTCTACTTAGCTTTTTCTACTCTACCAGCTTAGCATTAGATGCATTTCGGTGTTCTTAAGCTATCTTAGCTCTTCTTCTTGGCTTTATGAAGATAGCTCATATTGTTTTTATCTTTAAAATGGTAGCTCATATTGAATTTATTATAATAACTTTATTTAGTGGGGCCAAGATTAAATAGAGCATGTGTACAATAGTATTTTTAATCCAAGTCATCAAGTAGAGCCAATTCATAGAACTGTTTTTCTACTCCACGAGGACTTGTTAACTTAGCTTTTCCATGTCAGCTTTTAATTTCTGAACTTAGTGGGGCCTAGCTAAAATAGTTTTAGAGCACGTGCATTAAAAGGATTTTGAACTAGATTTCCATGTGGAGCCAATTTATAGAATGATTTTTTATAACAAAAATAGCTCTTCCACATAAGCCATTTCAAGATAAGATATAGTGGGTTTTTCTTTCAGCTTAGCATGTAGAGAAATCTTGAAGAATAAGCTTTTGGCTCTACAAGAAGAATGAGAGTTTTCTCTACCACATCAACTTAATAAAGAAAAATGTTAAATAGATTCCTCTCATTAGAAAGGGATGAGAATTACTCTACAACATCACATCGAGATGAAAAACATAAAATAGAACTAACTTGTAAAGCCATAAAGGACATTCTTGAATTTCTCTAACATATCAAAGTTTCCCTATTAACATATAAGCTAGGACAAAAAAAAAATCTCAATTTGAATATTTTTTGTTTACAAAAAAGCTTCTAAATCAACTTTCGATCTTACAAAGTGCCCTACTAGATCAAAATCTAGAACTAATATTTAGAACATATTTTTTGTTTGAAATAGCTTAAGCTATGAAATAAAAAGATTCTAATCTTCTTTAATGAGCTCATTGTCACATCAACCCAAGTAAAAGAATATCTAGAACTAGATTTTGGATCTACACAAAGCTACATCAAGGAAGGCCATGGCATGCCTCCAAGAAATTAAAAGGACATTCTAAGCATAGGTTGAAAGGGGTTATTGCATGAAGAAGCTATAGTCAATTTTGCAAAAAAAGCAAGCTAAAATCCATTAATGAGAATAGTAATTGTTGGTTGAAGCTAAAAGAATCATTATCTCCAATATTAGTAGAGCTCATTATTTTCCTGGGAAGTAGCCATTAGCTCAAAGATGAAATGATATGTTTCTTCCTCATCTACTAAGCTATTAATGCTTATCTAAAGCTCAAACCAAATGTAGTAATAGAAGCTTAAATGTAATGGATATGATTTCTTCTTTAGCAACTCTTCAATAGACTAGTAATGAGTAAAGATATCTTTCCTGTGTGATTCTTTAGCAGATTGATGCTAGAAAAATGTCTATGAAAATGGCAAAAAGTAATGAAGGTTATAAATTGAAGTAGTCAACTCATCTTGCTTATTTCTAGTTTATGTCCTTTGTTTTTGAACTAGAATTTTTTCTTCTTCTCTTTCTATTCTCATCTCTCTATAGAAGCTATGTTTTCTCTATCAAGGAATCATGGAAAACTCTTGCGTCTTTGTGTTAAGACAAGATAGAGTATTTTCTATGACTTTGAACTTGAGTTTGTGCTCAATCTAGGATTGTAAAAGAAGCCTTATAACTTTTCCTTTGTTAATAGAAATAATATTTCCCTAGAGTCTCAGGACACTTTTATGATGAATTTTGGATGGAAAATTTAGTGGTTTAATCACCTTAAAATCTTGGTGTCAATTTACTCCTTCTGCATATGTGCTCTATTTTATATATTAAGCTATTTTGAATTTTCTACTGGTGTTCTCCTAGTCTCCGTTTAAGTTGAATTTTTGTATAAGGTCCTAATTCATCCCCCTCCATCTTAGTGCCCTTAGTGCATCCAAGAAACAACTACTATTATTGAAGGCTAGATTACACCTCTTCACTTAATAGTCTATGTTGTATTTCTTTTTGTACTAGATATGGCACAAAATTAGGGATTCTCATCTAACAAAGCTCCATTATTTTATGGCTCAAACTACCCTTTATGGAAGTTCAAGATGAAGATATATCTTCTAACTCATGATAATGATATCTAGAAGGTAGTTAGTAAGGGGATCAATAATGTTGTATATGATGCCCAAGCTATGAATGCATTGTTTTGTGGATTGGATAGAGTAGTATGTATGAAGATTATGCACCTTCAAATAGCCAAAGAAATATGAGAGCATCTTCAAGCTATTTAGGAAGGATATGATAAAGTAAATAAGTCTAAGATGCTAACTTTAAGAACGCATTTTAATGGTTTGAGAATGGAAGAGAATGAAAATATGGGTAATTTCTTCAACCAAGTAGATGAGATCATTAGGGAGATAACTATGCTTGGTCAAGTGCAATCTAATGATATAATCTACTAGAAGATTTTATTTGTCCTACATAGTAGGTTTGAAGCAAAGGTTTCATCCATAGAAGTGGTAAAAGATCTCTCTAGATTGAGAGTAGCTAAGCTCTATGGTATTCTTTTAGCCTAGAAATCAGAAAAGGAGAAACTAGTTGTTCTAGCAAGAAGTAGCAAAATTCATTCATGGATGATGTTAAAAAGAATGAAAATAAGGAGGAATGATCAACCTCTAATTTAGATTCTAATAATAAGATTGCTAATCTTTTCAAAAATCTTAAAAGGCTAAAAATTATGAAATCTTTTAAGAAGCTAACAAAATAATTTTCTTGTTATAATTATATTAAGACAAGTCATATGATTTTTGAATGTTCAAAGAACAAGAAAGATGAAGAAAATTAGAAAAATCATATGATCATATTCAAGCCAAAGAATAATTAGTACAACTTTGATAATTTAAAAGCTCAATTAGCTTAAATTGAAAATTAATTAGAGAATTTAGAAATTAGTACAAATATTGAGGATGTTAAAGAATACTTCTTTACTCATTTTTCTTATCCCAATATAATAGCTAATGATATTGTTAAACAAGAGTTATTCTACTGTCTAGCATGATTGAAGATTCTAATTTAGATGATGATTTTCAAAGCTTTATGTATACTAATCCAAATGAGCAAGAAACTTCTAGTACTACTAAGATTGTAGGTTCAAGTGAAGATAAAGATCAACCAAACTTGTTAGACATAGCTAAAA
>MNCI01019814.1:11910-29882 GCA_015680685.1 Gnetum montanum
AATCTAGTCATATAAGAAAAGTACCCACTTGATTTAGAGATCAAATTCTAATCACTAAAAGTGAACCACTTACTTATGATAAAGAAATGTACATGCTTCATGATGTCTTATTTTTATGAGTAAAAGACATTTCATCATCTATCACTCACTTTTTTTCTTCATGATAAAGAAGCATACATAATTCATCATAAGTGAATTAGCTTTAGTAATTAGAATTTGATATTCAAACCAAGTTGTTAATTCTCTTATGTTGCCATATCATCTTCAAGATTGTAAAGTTGAAAGAGCATAAAATTGATACTTTGTTTCTTCATCTTAACTTAAGTCCTCCTCTAAATATTTCTTGTATATTATTCACATTGTTCTATTGGTTAGAAGCAATGTCTCCTAAGAGAGGATGATACTCTAAATTTGCTTTATTAATTTAAAAAGATACATGATCAAGTGTTACATTATTGGAGGGACTACACTTTATATGTTCACAAGTATTTCTAAATATAACATAACAATTATAGATAACCCTTTAGTTTTTGAGTTGTGTAACTTATAAGCTTTTATATCATCACCATGACTATAACCAAGAAAATTATACTTTACAAAATTGTAATATAAGTTTGATTTATCAATTTTTGAAACATGAAGATAAGCTTCATATCTAAAAACTCAAAGATAATTTAAATTTTTAGGATTTCTACTCCATATTTCTTCTAGAATCTTTCCATTAATTGTAAATGACGGAGACCTCCTGATGAAATAGCAAGTAATCATTACTACTTCAACCAAGAAATATTTTCCAAAAGAAACTCTGCTTAGAATACATCTAGTCCATTTCATCAATGTTCTATTAAAATGTTTAGTTACTTCATTCTACTAATAAGTTCTTGGAATAGTCTTTTGCTTGTATTTGAAATTTTCTTTATAAAAATTTTCAAAATCATAAGAGTAAAATTCACCATCATTATCTATTCTACAAACTTTAATTTTCTTTCTTGAATAATTTTCAACAAGAACTTTAAACTCTTTAAATATTTTAAATATTTTAGGCTTATATTTTATTATTTATATCTAATTTTTTCTTGAAAAATTATCAATGAAAGATATGCAACACCTCCAAGTAAATATGTTTACAAGTTCTTATCTAGTTCACATACATCAATATGTATTAACTCTAACACTTGATTCACATCTTAAAATTCCTAAACATGTTTGTCTACCAAGCTAACAATGATGAAAAAAATTCAAAGATTATTCTATAAGGTTAAATTTACCTTTTATTATGTATTTCCTTTAACCCTCTTTCACTTAGATGTCCTAATCTTCCCTGTCAAAGATTAATGTTTGATCACAAGTCAACAATAACTAGTATGCTAAAGTTGTGTTGCAACATCCTTACTTTCAACTAGTACAACCTTCTCACCTTTATAGTAGTGGCTAGAGGTAAAAATCATTTTAAGATTTTACATTTTTATTTTTGAAATATTATAGTTAGACCTTCCATCTCTAACTCACTCACAGACATGAGACTCATTGTGAATTTTGGTATATGATGAACATGAGATATGGTTTTTATGATTTCATCCTCAAACTAGATTTTAACTTTACCATACCAAAGAACATGAAAAATACCATCATCACCTTACTTGACAACATCGAGATTGCAAATAAGGTATTCACAAAATCATTAAAGGTGTGGGATGTACTGATAGGAAGCACTAGAATCATTGTACCAAGAAACTCTCTCAATATCATCAACTACAGATTCTTCATACAAATCTCCCTCTTGATGAGGAGGAAATTTTTTTTTATTTTTATTATTCGTAGATGATTTCCTTTCATTTGATCCTTTAAAATATTTTTTAAGATGATCAATCTTTCCAAAATTTCAACATCTTAGTTTTGTGGGATTTTTCTAGAATCTAAATGGTTTAGACTATGAGCTTTTATTTACCTTCAAACTAGAATATGTTTCAAGGAAAAGATCATTCTAGATAGGGGAAAAACTATTCCTTCTCTTTTATTTTAGTTAGGAGATGGACAATAATAGTATTAAAATTAAGAATTAAGATAGAATTACTAATTAAGATGACAAATGTATTTCAAGACTTAGGGAGAGACTCTAAAAGATATATACAAGGATCTTCCTCTTTCGTTTTATCTTCAAGTGTTTCAAGGTACATCATGATATTGTTAAAGACACTTAGATGTTAGTAAGTGACAAAACTTTAGCATACTAACTGCATGTAAATTTCTTCTATGAAATAATGTATTGCCAATAGATTTTATCTAGTATAAATCTTTTAACTTTTCCTGCAAGACCTCAATAGTGATAATTCCAATAATGTTGACAAGCATCAAACAAGAAAGACATAAATAAATTCTTATTTGTAACTTTGTATACAAGGCCTTCTTGTGTAAATGTGTAATAGTGTTGAGCTTTGAATTAGCTATCACTTTCTAGAGATCTTCATTGACTAGAAGATCCTCCAAGTACATCCCCCATAATTCATAATCATTATGAAGAATTTTTCAATTTTGATTTTTTTTTCAAGCATGCCATAACTTGAAATCAATAGCCAACAAAAACCACCATAAAAATTAATACCAATTATGATCTAGGAGCCTATTTCCTACTAACAATTTTTCTAGTTTTTTCATGAAGCATATTCTTTTGTAATTTTGTTAATTTATTTTGTTTTTTTAAATTTCATGAATCATCTTGGATATCATAATGAGTATATAACCCCAAGGAAATTTTAAAATGATTATAAAATAATGAAATATTTTATACGTATATTTTATTTTGCTTAATGACTAAGTAAGAAACATGAGGATTACTAAAAGTCACTCTATGCATACTATTGTGGCCAACCTCAACCATGCTATCGCATGGGGCCATGATTAACAAAACTATCCTGTAAAATCATATACCATTTCACCAAGTAATGTTAATGTGTGGGAAGGTGAATTGATGTGTAAGGAGATGGACTGACATGTAGGAAGGTGGATCAACATTTTGGGAGGTGAAACATCACTTGTAGGTTGCTATAAAATAGAGAACGAAGAAGAAGTTGAAAGGGGAAGGACTGAGGGCCTCCTTGACAAATTGAGCTCTCTTTCCAAAGAGCTGCACCTCTTTCCATTGACCTACTAACTTATCCAAACTAGCACAATGCCAATCAAGTGCAAAACCTTTCCTTTCACAACCAATGTCCTCTAATCCTATGCAAAGGCCAACATCTAATAGAAGTGATGAATCTAGCATTATGGAGAGACAAAAGAATTCGTGCATCACTACTAATAGTAAATGGTGCAGTTGTGGGCTGAAAATTTAAAATATTAACATAGGCCAAAACAAAGTTCAGGAGCAAGTGTGTGAGCAAAAACCAATCTACGTAGTAGCCACTAAACCAAAAAACATCTAGTGGATTGAAAATGAGAATATAAAATTATTTCAAAGATGCATGAAGGTAATCGATTCACTTATTATTTCTAGACTTAATAAAATAGACCTAAAAAAGGACTTAGACACAGATATCTTATAATCTACTTAGACACCAAGAAAGGATGTTAAACATAGAGACCTAGGAATTAACATAGAAAATCAAGAAGAAGAACCACACACATATGGACCCCCAAAAATAGAAATACCTTCAAGTCTAGATTAAGATACATCTCCGAATGATCCACATGAGACTATCACCAATGTTACATTGGCTACCACATGATTAATTAAATTAGTAATAATGATAGTTGGAAAACTGATGATGTATAACCAAGGAATTGTGCAGTCCATCTCCTGAATGTGTAGCCATAAGATTAGTTGTGAGGGAGATTCTCCATCCTAGTTCAAGAAATAATAAATGTTTTTTACCTTTTTATTTTTACAATTTCTTATCATTTTCTTATTTCTTCCAAAATGTTTTGATTCTTCATATGTTTTCCATTTCTTAATATTTTTCTCTTTTATTGAGTCATTTACTTTATGTTTAATGAATGTCTTTTATATTTCTATTAATAATATTGCCAAGTCATGATGTAGAAGTCAATGTTATGTGTTGGATTTCTGTGCCATGCTATCAAGATGATTGGGTAAGTAATTGTGTAAAGTAGTGAGACCACCTCATCCATCCCTCCAGTTCTCTAAATAAAAGGTCTTATTTATGGAAAGAAATTGTTTCTTCTTTCATGAAAATAAAATTAATCAATGATCATTGTACCTTGAAAAAAGAGAAAATGACCAAGTGGGAATAGTAAGGGTGTGACCTCAAGGGGACTTGCTAGAATTTTGTCTTGTCTTCCTTCATGTGATTTATGACTCCTCTTGAAACATATCATCACTCCTCCATCAACCAATAAAAAGGAAGCTTTGTATTTGCATGGTGTAGTTCCCATTTCAAAAAAGAAAAAAAAATAAAAAAAATAAAATACAAAACGAAAAAGAAAAAAAAAGAGAAGAAAAAAGCAATAATGGGACTTTAAAGCACATCCCTTAGACACAATAATGGGCTACAAGCACTAGTTATGGGATTGAAAAGACATGTTACCCATTCTTGAAGACACCCCTCTAACTAAGGCCCTTCCTTCCTTCTTCTCCTTTCTTCTCTTTTTGAAGTGATGATCATTCTTCAAAGTGGTTTTGGACTCATGGTGGTTGGCAGCAGGGAACACATCAATCCCAAATTCCTATTCATGGTATGGACTTGGTCTAAACTTGATCATGTTAATCACATTTATCACAAGAATCTATTGTGGACATGGTTAAGTACCTGATATCCCAATCTCTACAATCCCTTCTCATCCCATTATTCGCTTCACTGCTGCATGCAATTATGAGCCTTTTGATTTTGTGTAGTATAGTACAACATCCCAACCATGGAAGTTATGTGTTGTTTATAACAAAGGCATCATCTACATTTAACTACTTAGGTGCCCATGGACATTTATAGAAGTGGTTATGCAAGGGAATTGTGGTAGGAGCCTTCTTTGGGGAGGACCCACTTACATAACTTTTGTCAATCATGGCTTTGAACTAACCTTCACATCTTCTAGAACATAAATGACTATTTCTCTGAATTTATGCATCATTTTGGGACTACTTCTCATCACTTTTAATTAATTTTCTTTTTTTTACTTTTTTCATAATTTTTTATTACAATATCTTTCAAGTTCAATATTTCTTGAAAATATTCTAAATCAAACCTTTAGTTTCAATTGTTCAAAAACTTATTTGCTTTCAAAGTTACACTTATTAGTCATGGGGGCTAGGGATGTCTGCTTTGAAATTTTGACATTTTTCTAACATCCTATTTTCAAACATCATGATAACTAATAGTAATTGATCAAAATAATGTAAATAACTTAATGATTTTATTTACCTCATAGCCTTGGGCATAGTATGTTATCATCACCTTGTGCTTAAATAAAAACTAAGGGAATTGAAAAGGGTTAATTATTAAGGAAAATAAACCAAAACTAATTTTGATCCTTTAGTAGGTATAGGTGATGCTAAAAGAAATGCCTAAAAAATAAGGTCTTTTTTTAGGCATGGAAACAAAGCCAAAAGAAGGAAAATGGAGGATATTCCCATGGACAAATTGTAGCACATATAAGATAGTAGCTCAAGCATCATATGTTTACTAGATCCATGCGATGATCAGAAGAAATTTCAGTCCATCCTTTGAGAATGTTGCACATAATTAGAGAAGCATCAAAATAACAATCTATGTTGGAAGTTTTCCACCGCTAGTAGCAACAAGAAGAATCATCTTTTGCAGATTTTAAAGACCTCTACAAATTTTTTGATCTTCAAAGCCTATACAGTCTTTTTGTCACTCTATCATTTTGTATGCATCCACTCAAATAAAATTTTATAATGTGGCATTCGAAGTTAGTCAGTAGTTAGCATCAATCAATAATTCCATACCTTTTCAATTTTATAAAGAAAGCTTGGTCCTATCCTATTAACTCAAGGACAAGTTTTTATTTAGTTGTGGGGGTATGATGAGTCATTAGTTGGTTGAGTTATCTAATAAAAATTCAACCTTTTGGTTGGATCTAGTATTCTAGTCCTAACAACAAGGCTCTAATGTCAAGACACTGACAACAAGACTCCAATCTCAAGGCTTTGACAACAAGGCTACATCGACATATCATTTCATGCATCGACGAGGCCCCGTCAACATAGCCTAGTAATAAAATCTATAAATACATGCTCATAGCCATGTTTATGCTATTATTTTGTTAATAGAGTAGCCAAAATCTTGTAGTTTTATTCTACAATATTAGAGAACAGTCAATGAGTGCCCATAGTGTTGATTTGGTCAGTTGTACATTGTCTTATTCAAGTGGCAATGTACTTTAACACATTCCATTAACAATAATAAGATCAAGATTGATTCTTATTCATTGCAGCACTTTGAATTAGATTAAATTTACTTTTAATGTAATTTATATTCCATGTACTTAGCTAATATTTACATCTCCATGCATGTTAATGAATTGGTGGAATGAGTGTGACCAGTTTCAAGCATAAAGACACATTCACTTGGTAATCCTAGCAGCCTTATTACATGGTTTTCCTAGTAGCATAGCGCATGGTAATCTGAGTAGTGGATATGTGGGTTCAGGATGTGTATGGAAAGTTGGGAATGGACACTCAACACTCATGGGCTAGTTTATGCTTTATATTTATGTTGTTAATTAGATTAAGTAATTGATTTATTTATTATCATTAGGAGAAACATAAGGCTAAAATAACATCAATTTTCATGTCTTACTCTGGACTAAACCACACATGACAAATCTACCACTAGTCTAAGTGGAAAGACAATGAACTGCGATCAAGGCATAATGATCTAGATGCTACAACTAATCCCATCCATGGAATTTGATTGGATCATGCATGAATGCTTGTGATTTGTATGGTTGGGTGTAGTGGGTGCCTCATTGCTCATTAGGGAGACATGGAGGGCAACATCATGTTTCCTCTTGACCAATCTATTCCTATGATGTTGTTGACCAATTTTATCAAGTTTAGCATTGCTAGACTTAATGCAAAATATAAAGTCCAAGATCAGCTCTATGAGGACTATCATCTCACTGAGGCTCCATGGAAGAAAGATCAATAGATGGAAGTTAGATATGAGGCTTCAAAGATCAAGAGGCATCCTACTTGCTTGTTCTTACAACCACATAAAGATGTCAAGGACTTATTTTTAGGGTAGTCCTAATACACTAGTTCTCCCCTTTGTTTGATGAGAGGAGACCCATAACCAAATGTTACAATCAACTATGGACAACCTTGGTGGGGGAAGGAATTATTTTTGAGGATTAGTGGACCTCAAAAGACAATAACCAAAGCCATACATCTAGAGGTAAGGATAATGACAAGCACAAAGAGAAAGATAAACATGGTGATCACGGTAGGGATTGAAGAAGAGGGGGTAGTAGGCATCATTTCAGTGCTAATTCTCCTTCCTCTTTATCTTCATCATCATCCTCATTATCTTCTTTCTCTAGCTTCCATAGGAGAAGAAAAGGTAGCGACCATAGAAAGAGTAGTAGAGATCATGATAGAGATGAATGATAGGATAGGGATGATCATAGATTCTACTAGGAAAAGAAAGAACATGGGCATGAAAAAGAGAAAAGGGAAGAACATCATAAAGATATAAGGCATAACAAGATTTATCATAGGCATCATGACCATGATAGAGGCCACTGAGACCATTATTACTATGATGAGCCTTTACTAGCTATAAGAAATATATTGAATATTTTAGAGGTTGTTAAAATTTCCACCAAGAACTTGAAGGATACCCACATCAAATGACTGGATATGAATAATATCTCCAAGTTAGAGGGGAAATCTAAGTTAGATTCATAGAATCATTTGCAAGCCTTCCATGATACTTGTTTCTTGCAAAATGTAGAAAAATAATGGCCAAAGCTAAAATTGATTTCAAGGGAACTCATAAAAGAAGCAGAAAGCTGGTACTAATTCTTGGAACCGAAATCTATTCGGTGATGGAATATAATGTTGGAACTATTCAATGATAAATATCAAATGTATTCCAAATTTCTAATCTACAGAGGCAAATCCAATGTTGGAAATAAGGTACTCATGAGTCTTGGATGTAGCCCTGAGCAAGTACTACTCTTTGTTGAGTCGATGCCACGGCCATGAATACTTCCAATGGGATTAGTTGCACCATATCATAGATGGGCTCAAAATTGAAACAAGGAGAATCCTTGGGATCTATGCCCAAGGAAGACTTTCTAAGCTAAGGGCTTATTAGATCCTAAGGCTCATAGAGCAAGTTCCCAAAGAGGAAAGAGAGCTCAAAAAGTAAAAACATGTAGAAGAGTTCAATGGAGACCCCTCCATTCACAAGAGGGAGGTCCATTTCTATGAGAATGTGGAGGAGACACTGGTTGATGAAGTGGGGTAGAGAAAAACCTTGCCATTCCAAAAATATATTATAGAAATATTGACTAAAGTGGATAGGAAGTGGGAATCGTTGGATAAAAAGTGAAAGAAATGTAGAGATCAAGGGGGTAGTGGCCATGAACGAAGAAAGAAAAAAGATGCTAAATGATAATATTGCAAGGATAAGGATAAAGCTATAGTAGTAGAGGAGGTTGTAGCTTCAAAGACTGATGATGATGGGTGTGACATCTATCAATATGAACGTCCTATGAGATGTTGTCTTGTATTGTTACACCTATAAGAATCTAGGATGTATGCTTTAAATTCTAGATTGGCAAAATGAAAAACACCTGGGAGGTTGTCTTATTCATAAGGTAACTATTAACAACAATTTCACCAATAAGAATACTATCCAAGTGGAGTGCTGCCTCAACCTTAAGAGTAGTACCAACAATGGTAACATCCATAGTCATGGGGGAAGCCACCACCATGGTAGTAGTATCCTTATTGCCAACTTGATCCTTATGGTTATTACATTCAATGGCTGGTATCTCCACATGACTCTTCTAGTTACTCATCCTTTCCACATCAATAGTACCCTATGGAATACTATAGAGTATCTTCCCCAAGATGGGAGTCTTCATTTCTCTTTTATCATCCTTCACATCCATCTACTCCTACACCACCATCATCAACACCTTTATCACCTACTCCATGCATATAGGATGAAATACCTGCCCATCCATAGCAATGAAATGCCACAAGGGTAGTAAACTTTCATCCAACTCCCTAGCCAAATGGTCTTGAACCTAAGCCTTGAAAGATCATTCTTTAAATCTAATAGCGTAACAAAGGCCTCTCAAATACTTATGGCTACAATCCCTACTCCTTAAACCTCTAAAATCCTTATCAAGTTACCTTCAAACTAAAGAGCTCCCCCATTGAACATTGTCATGTTAACCTATGTGGTCATAGATTGGATCAAGGTCATCCACCTTCTTAGGAAGAGATCTTATCCTAGGAGTCCTATTATTTAGTTGCAGATCACTAAAAATGAATACTGTAAGGATCTTTTGGATTCAGGTTCTGTAGTTAACTTAATTTCACAAAATATGTACAAAGCTTGGAACCTACCTCCATTGAAAGAGAGAAATATTAGATTGGAACTGGAAAACCAATCCATCACTATTCCTTTGGGATTGGTAGAGGACATTATGACCACCATTTATGGGTAGTCCTATCATACCAATTTTTTGGTGATCCATGTGAAGAAGTAAAAAGGGGACTACCCTATCATCATGGGAAGGGCATGGTTGAGCATTATTGATGCAAGGTTGGGGATTCAAGATCTTTCCTTTGGAGATTCTAAGGAAATGAATTTGGTAATATTGAGAAGAAGAGAGTTCTATGCATCATGTACAGTGACACAATGTGCCATAGTGTGTAAAGACTATGGACCATCAAAGGCGTATCACTTCAAGCATATAATTAGTGTGTAGAGACTATGGAAATCCAAAGATTCCTGTATGCAATAATGACTAAATAAGAGGGTATACAATGGTTAATTATAGACAAATAATGAGGTTGGATCAACAATATTCATGGAACTAACTGAGAGCCTCACTAGCTCCTATGTTGAAAGCATGGATAAGTTGGAGTAGCTCCATTACCAGATCTTTAATGTATAAAGTAAGATCAACTGGGGAGAGTTTGAGACCCTTGAAACTTTCAAGAAAGAGCCCTTTAGGTTAAAGGTTCTACCAATAGGAATGAAATATGCATTTATGAACAATGGTAAGCTAATAATTATCAATGCCACACTTGTTTAAGATTAGAAAGAGAAATTGTTGAAAGTTTTGAACATGATAATGGCCTTCATCTAGTCATATCATGAGCTAACAATAATTGATCCTTAGATATGTCAACATAGAATCTATATAGACTCCTTTGTTAAACCAAAGAGGTAGCCACAAAGATGCTTGAACCAAAAACTGAAGCAAATCATCAAAAAGGAGATTGAATCACTACTCAAGGCTAGGTTCATTTATCCAATTGTAGATAGGAAGTGGGTTAGTGCACTTGTTATTGTACCAAAGAAAAAAGGAAAATGGAGAGTTTGTATAGAATTTCGACTATTAAACATGATAACCTATAAATATCAATTTGCATTTTCATTTGTGAACTAGGTATTGGATGCCATTCTAAGGCATTGCTACTACATCTTTCTAGACAATCATAGTGGCTATAGCCAAATCTAGATAGCATTGAAGGACTAGGCCAAGACAACATTCACATGTTTCTAGGGGAATTTTACATACAAGAAGATTTCCTTTGGCCTATGCAATGCTCCCACCACATGCTAATGGTTGATCCTAAGAATCTTCCAATGAAAGATTGGTAGTAGGGTAGAAGTTTTCATAGATGACCTCTGTACCTACAAGGCTATCTTTAAGCAAGCTTTAGACTATCTTAAGCAAGTGCTTAAAAGATGTGTAGAGACTAACTTAATGCTCAATTTGGAAAAGAACCACCTAATGATCCACAAGGACATTATACTAGAGCATCAAATTTGAAATAAATGGATTAAGGTAGACTTAGAGAAAGTAAGGATCATCCATGGAATAATGAGATAACCAAAAATCATGAAAGATGTGAGCTCATTCCTTGGCAATTCCAATTATTATAGGAACTTCATTAAAAAAAATTTAAAGATTAACAAACCATTAGTAGAACTTACAAAGAAAGATGCACCATTCGTTTCAACCAAGAAATGTTAGAATTCATTCTAAATGTTGAAGTAGAAACTCATAGAAACATCAGTTCTTAGAGTACTAGATTGGTCCAAGCCATTCCACACATGAAAAATGCATGAAATTATGCATTGTGAGCTATGCTTACATAGTTGAATGATTAGAAACATCCCTATTACATTCACTATGAAAGTAGGAGGATTATGGATACATAACAGAATTACACCCCATTGAAAAAGAACTTATGGCAATGGTGTACACCTTAGAGAAATTTAAGCACTATGTGCTTGGATATTAGATTTTTGTGCACACCAACCATGGTGCCATCTCATTCCTAATGAGCAAGCCAATGGTAAGCCCCCATGTCATACTGTAAGTAGTAATCCTTTAGGAGTTTGACTTAACAAAGATTGATAGAAAGGGGACTAAAAATATGGTTGCTGACCACTTATCTCAGTTAAGATGGAATAGCAAAAAGGATGAGGATCCATTGTATAATCAATTTTTTGATGAACTCCTCTTTGATGTTGTTATTAATGATCCAGATTCAAAAAGGAACAAACTAGTACAATGACATCCTCTCCTTTCAACTCATACAAGAGATACCACATGAGTGGGACAATAAGAAGAAACAACAGTTTCTTCATCAAGCCAAACACTTCATGGAAATCAAAGGTAACCTCTACAAGAGTTGCATAGATGTCCTAGTTTGACACTGTGTCCCTGATTCTATTTAACTCTAAGTCCTCCAAGATGCACATGAAGGTCCATGTGGAGGTCACTAAGTTGGAAGGAAAATAACCATTAAGATCCTCATGGTAGGGTATTATTGGCCCACTATCTTTAGGGATTCCTATCACTTCTATTTTTATGATAGGCAATAACGTGATGGAGGGATGACCACATGCATTAAAGGGCCTCAAAAATGGATCCAACCACTACAACCTTTCAATATTTTTGGGATTAACTTCATGGGGTCCATCAATCCAATGTTAAATGGAAAGGCATACATCATTATGATGGTTGACTATTGTGCCAAGTGGTCTGAAGCTATTGTTGTCATTGAATATGCATCTTCTAAGGTAGCATATGTTATACAAAAAAATGTTATAGATAGGTTTGGTATGCCAAGGGAACTAATTTTAGATAATGAAACAAACTTCATTGATGTCACTTTTTGAAAGATCTTACAACACTTAGAGGTTAAACATAAATTAAAAACTCCATACCACCCCCAAGCCAATAGTTAAGTTAGGGTTACTAATAGATAAATAACCAAACTACTAACATGAAAAATTAGTAAATATAGGAAGAACTAAAGCAATAAACTCAACGATGCCCTTTGGGCTTATCATTCAACATGGAAAATTCATATTAAGAATTCTTCCTATGAGTTAGTGTACTAGAAACTTCCAATTGTTCACATCAAAATTAAGCTCCATACACTTTCAATAGCCTATTACCTTAACCTAAACCTAAGTCTAGCTTAAAAAGAAAGACTAATGAATCTCAATGTGCTAGAAAAGAATAGATTAGTGGCCTTATCATTGAATGAAATACACAAGGCACACAATAAGCAACACCATGATCTTAGAATGAGGAAAGTGAAACCTCCATCTAGGGCTATGATAATCTATGACCCTATCAGTTCACATAAATGGTTATTATTCAACATGTAATAGCTTAAACCTTTCCTGGAGACCAGAACAACTAGTGGAATTAATACATTAATTGATGGCCAATCATGCTCAATCTTTTGAATGTCTCCTATCAAACGTAGTCATGGGGGAGATGGCCATCCATGATGACATCTTATATGTGTCTCCTTAGTTTTCTCAAATTTTTTGTTTTACATCATTTTTTATATGTTTTCCATTTTCTTGGATATTTTGTAATTTATTTTATATTTTTCTTTATTTGGATTTTGTTATATGTCTTTTTCCTCTTTATTAGCATTAGGACTTTGCTGCTAAACACAACTATGAACTGATGGTGGTTAATGAAACTATATTATTTAAATTGATTACTTAATGAGTAGATTTCATCATTGAATTTTGACATTGGTTAATGGAACATTGGTTTTCTCATGATACTAGGTAGTGAATTCACGTCTTTCATCCATTCCACTAAATTTCATGATATCTCTCATTTTGACAACATTAGGTTCTTCCTTAACAATAACCTTTAAAGAACTTTTGACCTTAATACCTTTTATTCTTGGAACAAATCAAGTGGAATTGACAAGGTTGTGACTTCATGGGGATTTATCACCTTTTGTACCTGCCTATCATCTAGAGTTTTATAGGTATTCTCATCAATTCCTCATCATTTCTACTATTGACCAATAACAAGAAATAATGTATTTTCACATTGTCCCATGAAAAAAATCATAGAAATTCAAAGCACACTCCTCAGAAAAAATAATGGGCTACAAGCACTAG
Source organism: Gnetum montanum (assembly GCA_015680685.1). Classification (NCBI taxonomy): domain Eukaryota; kingdom Viridiplantae; phylum Streptophyta; class Gnetopsida; order Gnetales; family Gnetaceae; genus Gnetum; species Gnetum montanum. The sequence goes on from MNCI01019814.1 coordinate 25,530, forward strand.
TTATGAGGCCAGAAAGACATGTTACCCATGCTTGAAGTCACCCCTCTAACTAAGGTCCTCCTCACTTCCTGCTTCTTTTGTCTTTATTTGGAATTATGGTTGATTTTTGAGGGTGTTCATGAACACTAGGTGGTTGAACAATCTTAATGTATCAATTTGAAGTCACGAGAAGTGGATGGTCTTAATTCCAACTAAGGATTGATTAATATTAAGTCACCTTAATCACAACTTCACAAAGTACCTCATGTAACCAAAATAAGGAACTCCACTCCATCATCTCTCTCTCATCATCAATTCTATCTATCTACCACCTCACCATCTCCTATAATAATTAATCATTATGTCAAATTTAATATGTCTTTATTTGGTGGTTTCTTATGTGATTCAATTTTTAACAATCCATGGCCATTAGTCATCCTTCGGGCCTACAGACTCCTAGATGTGAGGGAATTCAAGGACATTAAATTCATGTGCCTACTATGGGAATGATCCACTTGCATACTCCTTAATCTAGATGATTAAAGTTCTTATCTCAATGTCATTTACCTTTAAAATCATTATTTTCCATCATGAAACATCTAGTTTTTACACTCAGTAATCATACTCCATTCAAATCTCCTTTTCCAAACTAAATTTCAATCACTATTCAATGATTTTTCCTTTTATAGGATTTTTTGGCTCTCTTTGGATTCCAATTTCAGTAAGAAACTCTTTTTCCATACCTTGCATTATAATGCAAAATTTCTTCTTTACAGCTACATTGGCACATCCCTATTGAAGCATGGGAAAAATAGTATAAATACGTGTTAAAACATAATGAAAATTTCACATTTTCCTCATAATGCATGGGAATTGTTTTAGCAATTTTTCAGAGCCCAAAGTGTCCCAGAAGCCATGACTTTCAAACCTCTTTTCCAAAACACTTTGTTCTTTGATCCTCAAGCTATCAGAGGTGAGCTTTATGTTGTGGGGGCTACAAATCTATGGTTTATGATGAAATGTTTTTTTAAAAAATTTCAACTTCCCAAGGTTTAACATATAAAATAATATTTAAAATTACTAATCTACACTTAGTTACACCTCATTAATAAACTTAGGTAGATAAATGAATAAAATAATCAATTTTCCATGGTCACAACTAACTTAAGTGTAACTTGCCCAAAAGAAGAAAGGTATTAAGAACATTAGAAGTCATACAATGAAAATACTAATTATTAGTTATGTTTGTGGTCATAGATGGCACCAAAGATGGAACCACAAGGAGAAGGACCATTCCAATTAAGGAAGAAGCAACCAAGAGAAGGAAAAGACCAACAATCATAATAGTCCCAAGAAGAAGAGGCCAAGAACCATGTAACAGGACCTCTTCGAGAGTAGATTGAGGTGGAATTTATCCATTAGATTCCCATAGTAGAGATAGGCCAATCATAGCATGATAAGACAACCAGGCCTAGGCCTAACTTGGAGGTCTCCCTTAAATGAGTTCATTTTAAGGAAGTCGAAATTTTATTTGTTCAAGAACTTGACTTAGATATCTTCTTAGAGTTGGCACTAGAGGAAGTTTGCATATAATTGTAGGGGTCTCCCATGTGGCCCATTCTCTCTTCTAGTGAAAAATGGTGCATGGAAGAAACTTATCTCTTCTAGAATAGCCAGCAAGTAGAAACCATTCTAAAGATAAAGGACATAAGTATATTCTTCTTGGTTGAGGCCATTGCAAAGACCCTTAGCTTACCTAACATAGTGATAATGCTTATGAAAATTTCCACACAAGTGGACCTCAATGCTGAAAAGGAATGGGTTCAATGATGCTATGTAATGGATCATAAGGAGTGTGGTGCACTGACCAAAGTAGAGAGAGCCTACTTTAAAATTGTGGCCTATCACCTAAATCCAATGGTGAGGCCCAACAAGGTCACTACATTCTCCATCTATGCACTCACTACTCTAAGTAGAAAATTTCCTATTAGACTCCCTCAACTCATCTTCCTCGAGATCGAGAAACACTTCAAAGAGAATGAGAAAGTGAGGAAGATACTTCCCTTCTTGTTCCTATTTTTCAAACTTTGCAGAAGGGAAAGCATAGCCCATTACACTAATGACACACTTTTTCATGCTTCTTCTACCTCATAGTAGGATATGATGAAGGATAAGGTAACTATTAAGCTACTAGAGAAGGAGCAACTATCATCACCACCTACTAGTGAGACCAAATTGAAGGCTCATGTAGTTGTCAAATGCATAAAAAAACTTTGTGAATAGTTTCTATAACAAAAATAAGAAGAGGAAAGTGGTGGAAAATCATTATTCTACTAGCCAGTGTTGAGCCATGTCAATGAAGTAACTAGAACAATAAGTTGGCTATAGGAGACCACCACATTGTTTTTCATCCAACGAATGCATGCACTTGCTAGAATGAATCCAAGTGCCTAAGAAGTTATGGTGTCCATAAATATATAAAATGACATTCCATAAATCTCTACAAATGCCATAAATTTCTTAGTGCACTTAGAGGAAGGTGAGGAAGCTACTGTGCTGGTGATGCAACACCATGAGTAGGAAATAGTGGTGGAGGTGGTGGCTGATCGAGTGGTAGAAGCACTAAATGCTTCAGTGGTAGCTATACTAGACATAATTGCACTTAAGGATGTGTAGGATTCTGTAGGAGTAGGGAGTATGAGGCTTAGTGTATCTGAAAATGAGAAAGTATTGTACTAAGTGGTGGGAACCAAGTAACCAGATCTAGATCTCCTAGAAGAGATCATTGTAATCTAGTTAGAGTTGTTGGAAACTAAGGGCAACCTCATCATCATCAACATCCAAATTATGGAAACCATCACTAAAAAATTTCAATTAGGTACCAAGGTTTTGAAATTTAGAAGTCATCTTAACGATCCCACCATTGTTAGCCAAGTCATCATAAGGGATTAAGCTTTCCTATAGCTTCAAAAAAAACTCAAGGAGGCTAAGAATGCCAAGGAGATGGTAGTCTTTGATGCATCCTTATTGAAATCCATTCCCATTAATATTGATAAGGCCTTACTGTAAGTTCATAAGGAGGAATTGGTCCTTCCGAAGGACATTCATTGCTTGCATAATATCGAGAAGCAAAAGGACCATATGGTCAAATTTGTGAGATAGCAAAAGGAGCAGCTCACCAAGGTGAACTTAGATCTAAGAATGTTGGTAGCTGAAAACTAAAATCGATCTATGGAGGAATCCTAGGCACTTCACCAAAAGATAACCATCATGGTAGCTACCTAGAAAAATGAGGCCCTAAAATTCAAAAGAGTTAAAAATCATTTAAGGAACTAGGTGGGCCTCCTCAAGGATGTGAATGAAAAAACATTCAATTGGCCAAGGTGAATATGAATGAGGCTCTCTAGCAACTCTGGCAAAGAGGTGATATATGATAGCTAATATTTAATGGCTTAAATTCCTATAATAAGGAAAAAAATATACCTAAAGGAGTTGCAAATAGAAGAAATGATAGAATACATGAAACTCTCCAACCTCTGATATGCAAACTTGACAATGATGATAGTAGGTAGATCAAGGTTTGAACTAGAGAAGTAGGTGGCAGCTTGTACCTCCTATATGAGGTCAAGTTGAAGAATCATAAGAATAGCAAGTAGAAGTTAGAAGCAACCAATGTTATGCTTGAAGTTCTCAGGAACAATTTTATAGATCAACAAGCAGTTGCTAAGATCCTAGCTAGAATAAGAAGGACTATCATAAACTGTAGAACCTAGTAAAGGTGTTTGAAGTTGAATGTAAATAGTTTGTAGCATGGTTTGTCAATGTTAAGGAGTTTTTCCCTACAATACCATATTTATGGAACATCCTTGTACTAGCCCATATTAGTGAAGCCACATGGATTGTGTATGACCCACAAATTAAGAAGGAAAATATGAAAGCATTACTGGATGATTTTTATCTTCCACTAGAAGAAAAAACTATAGTAGAACAACCTCACTTGTAGCCACAACCACCACCATGAATGCTAGATCCTAGTGAAGGTCCTTTAGCATGCCATGAGCCTTTACCTCCTAGTACTATTTGATCTTCACTTCATCTTTAGCAAACAAAGGGTTCTTGCAGTCCATTTTTTTAACGATGTTTACTTTTTTTGTCAAGGATATTTATTTTTTTAATTTTATAATTCCATATAATTTGAAATTTATAGTTAGTCAATTAGAGTCAGTTAGTTAATAATCCCATACCTTCTCAATTTTGTAAGAAGCTCGATCCTACTTTTGCTCACTCAAGGATGAGTTTTCACTCAATAGTGGGGGTATGATAAGTCATGTAATTGGTTTCATTGATGAGCATGCGTTAGTGTAACCACATCAA
>MNCI01019814.1:29948-62969 GCA_015680685.1 Gnetum montanum
TAATTAACAAACTTAATAACAATACATAAGTATGACCACTTCGAACATAGTGCTTAACACTTGGTAATCCCAGTAGTGGCTATCTTGTATACCTAGTGATAGACACTTGGTAACCTAGTAGCAAGTTTAGGATGAAAATGAAAAGTGGGCCTAAATGCTTATATTAGAATAGTTAGACTAAGGAACTACTTAGTTAAATAGTTAATCTTCAATTAATTCTCTTTATTTCACAGTTACATTAAGTAATATAAAATATAAAATGTAAATAAAAATCATGTGTCTTGGCTTACACTTAACCATACAAATAAGCTTATACAAGGAAAGGCAAGAAGACAATGATCATAAATCTCATAGCACTATCTTATCCATCGATGCATTTAGGGACTAAGTCCAGAGAATTTGACAAGATCGATGTAGACTACTTGTGATTCATATGGATGAGTGAAGGGATTACTTGCTAATCGTCAACAATTTTAAGTATCATAAGTCTTATTAACTTAGTTGCTTATGAATCCTCTATTGATGAACAAAGTTATGTTGTACTAAATACATAACTTAATATGTATTCCTTATTCTGGTAATTCATAAAATCATCTTTGGGCTTGCTATAATTCAAAAGAACTTCTTGTGTTTTAGTAATGTTGTTGTTTCTCGGAATGAATCTTCTTTTGATTCGCTATCACTTCTCTATGATAAGATATAATATAGTTAATTTATAACTCAATATATTATGAACTCTTGTACTTGGACTTACTTCATTATACTTCGTTAAGTTTTGCATGAGCTTAACCTCACTAGACGTTATGTAATACTTCTTCATAACTTATTCTTCTTCTTTTCTACATCATTACAATGTCTACCTTTACTTTTTACTTTTGATAAGTATCCATGGAAATTTTCCTTGTTGGTTAGTCTTTCATAGATTAGGCCTTCTTTAACTCTTCAAGAAATCCACTACTTGACTGGTTATGGACTACTACCTTAATCATAACATGTCCCTTGTTCATAGTTATTCTGATATATTTTATTGTAATCTTTTGAATGGTCATCTCTTCCTCTTTAGAAAATTGGATCATATTACAAGTGGCTCACCTTGTATCATTTTGTCTTATTTAAGAAATTATATCCTTCTTGACTTCTTCCTCTTACAAATTACCTATCAACCTTGTTATTATTATTTTTCCTAACTGCTTCTAACACATATGTTATTCCTTATTGTAAATTTCATCTCTCTTCACCATTGTTCATAGTATTCTATCATTCTTCCAAATTGTTTCTCATTAGTTCTTGTTGTTCCATAGTTCTTAATAGTTATTACAAAGTCAAAACTTGTAGTCTTTTTCCTTCATAAGGGGTTACAACTCTTGATTAAACCATCATGATCATTCAAAATTGCTAATAATTAAGTTAATAAACTAATGATTTTACTTTAACTTAGGAATATAATCTAATAATTTTCAATATAAATCTCTATTACACTAACTAACATGGTAGCTTTAACAACAATACACAAACATTCTATTTCACATCTCATTATGATTATTGTACCCTAAAAATAGTAAATATATATATACAAAACTATATATATACATAAAATGAAGTTAATACACCATTATCAAGGTTGGAAATTGATGGTTAATTGTGACTACGAAAGGATAGTCTTTTATAGTTAATTTTAGAGGTTGCCTTTGAAACATAATTTTGGAGCATTATTTTATTGTTAAAGAAACATAATTGGAAATTAAAATTACAAGAACATTATATTGTTTTCTTTATGGTTATTTATAAAAATGGTAAAACTTTCATATGGTAATTTAGAGAATAGTAAATTGCAATTGTACAATATTTCATAAAAAATCATAAAATACAATTGCAATTAAAATTATGAAAAATAAATTTAAAAACCTATTCAAAATTTGGATACTAAAAAGTTTGAAAGAAAACTGAATAAAGATAATATGATAAAAAACTACCATAACAACCTAATTACCCTAATTTCTACCTATTGATAGGTATCAAATATAGTTTATTAAGAAATTTGAACTTATTTTATACAAAAAGTTATCAAACATAATGTACTATCCGAAATTGTTAGTGAGAGGCTGGAATGAATAGACACCGAGATATCTACGAATGAAATAGTAAGACCCCACCTTCACCTCAAGGTAGGCTGGAAATTAATGAAGGTCGAGTGCCTTGAATGGTTTGCACGCCGATCAAACAAGGACTTCCCCGAACGTACGCAATTGCAATGGATTAGGTTATACGTAAACAAATGCAAAACTAAACGTAAATGAATGAAAACAAATGTACATTGTTTAAATGATAAATAATGAAAGCAGGAAAAAATGTGAACAGGAACAATAATGTAAACTGTAAGAATCTGGACAATAATGCAAACTGTTTGTATTGATAAACAATTAAAATGTGCACTGGTCAAAACGCAGTTGCGAACTGGTCGCAAGGAAGATGTTTAGCCCCGATGGATGAGAACAGATGCTGGGAAGATGCAGGTTTTTGGATTACATGTGTACAACATCCAAGTCTGTAAGAAGCCCAACATATGAGATTGATGCCTAGATTTCTTAAGTGTATGAGTTTTAGATTTTTCGAACCTTGATCTAGTGGAAAAATAATAGATTTATAGAATTTTGGGTACGAGATTCAGATCTAGGAGAAGATCAATGGCTTTAGGGTGAGAAAACTTTGGATTGGATGACAAGTGTGTGCATTGACCGGATGCACGAAATGTTACAATGTACAACATGCAGCGTGACCAAGATCTCTTATGCTAATGTGTGTAATCCACAACGTAAGAGATTGATACACTAAAAAATGCAAAATGGACAAATAATGTTAAGGTACAAGAGTGTATCTAGATGCCTGGCCTCTAGATCTGTAGATTTGTGCTAGCATCAGCATTTGGCATCCAACGATTGGCATCAACGTCCAACGTCCAACGTCAACGTCTAGTGTCCAGCGTCAGCGTCAACGTCAGTGTCTGGTGTTAGCGTCAACATCTAGCATCTAGCGTCTGGTGTCAACATCCAGCATCCAGAATTAGCATTTGGTGTCTAGCATTAGCATCAACATTTGGTGCCATCATCAGCATCAATGTCTGGCATCCAGCGTCAGCATCAGCATCCAGCATCCAGCATCAACGTCAGCATCAGCGTCACTAACAACATATGACCTGAAAATAGTGCATTTTGAACATGTTTTTGACCTATAAGACCCATTTTTAGAGTGGATCTAAATGCCATGGGTCATGAGGGTTCTGTGTGCAAAATTTGGGCTAATTTGAATGTTGTTTTGGCCCTGTTCTAGTTGATGATGCTAAGCCTTACGCTGAGCAGCGTCTAAAAAATAACCCCAGCGTCACCAAGTCAAGGTGGCATATTTGAGGCCGAAATCTTAATTTTCTAGAGGCTAGGACCTATTGGGGACCTTGGTGAAGGTAATGGAGGGTCCTTGTGCTCAATTTTATCTTTTTTTGACTCAGTTTTGGGGCTCTAAAAGTTGGTGACGCTGAGGCTTACGCTGTGCAGCGTAAGAAAATGTAGCCAAATCATACTTAGCCAAAACCAATCATTTTGAGCCTAAAAATTTTAATTCTGAATGCTGGAAGTTGATGCAGATGCCTATGGACCCCAGGGAAACCTTTCTTGCTCCATTTCTCACTCCATTGTATGTTATTTCATGTCGTTTTGGAGGCTCTCAAGTTTGGTCATGTTGTACTCATGTTGGGTAGCAACATGACTTAGCTTGATTCTTGTCTAAAAGTGCTAGGCCAAAAATTTTGTGGTGTTTCATTGGCCCCTCTTTGTTGATGCTTGGAGGAATATATCTAAGAGGCATTGACAAAGAAGTACAAAACACCACAAGCAACTTAGCATCCAACATTGTTCTTTGGCACTTGGCCAGATGTCATCGCACCATGTTCAGAAGTACATGGGATCGGTAAATGAGGTTTTGAGATGTATAGGGAGAAGGTTTGTAACTATGAAATTGTAGATTGATGAAGGGATGATTTTATTTAACTGTGGGAAGAGGAATGATCTTGTGTGAACAAATCATGTTGATCTTCGTCAATTGCCAGTATCTAGTGGACTTGGGACCAAGACATGGGATGTGCATCCTTTGGAGGAACGAGACTCTTGTATCCTATTTAAGAGAACTCATTGTCACAACCAAGCCACATGGTGAGGTGGTGCATTCTTTGGAGAAATAGGACCCTTTTTGAGTGTCAAAGGGAACCCATCGTTCAACATCCAAAGCTACGCGGTGGGATGCAACATGATTGTTTGAGACATGAATGTTTTCTTCCAAGACAAGTACCTTCCCGCCTGGGGCTTGTATGGGAAATGTCAAGGGTCTTGTGATGGATTTTACTCTTTGATTTTTTATTTTTTTTATTGTTTTTTGTTTTTTGTTTTATTTTCTGAGAAGAGCATTTTTTTTGTTGTACTCGTGCCCGTGTGCTTGTAATTGTATCATGGGCTATGTCATGTTGCGCAACTACCTGGAGAGTTATAGTGTGCAATAGTGTGGTTCAAGTTTGGGGGGTGACTGGGATGTATCTAGGAAATGGGTAGAGAGAACATGTTAGGGAATAAGGGATGTTTGAGTAACTGGGAATGTACTTGTGAATGGTTTGATTAGCCTGGTTACATGCATCAAGAACAATGTGGTACCTCGTCGCTGTGATGAAGTGCATTCATGTACGAACACCTATGGGTGTCATCCTACAAGCACAACTCCAAGGAGACAAGAAAACCACAAGTGAATGAGTTAGCTTAACACTTTAAACATGGATGCAATTGATGGGATGGAGACACCGCGTGCAACCACAGGCAAACAAAATTGAGTAGCAACAATGTTGTCAGAGTCCATGTGATGAATTCATTGAGCAGGTTGATGATGACATGTCATTTGATTACAGCAATAGATTAGTAGGCCAGTGAGGAAGTTTCTAGTTTATAGTCTTGGCAGACTGTCATGAATTACCTTTACATCATAACCTGTTGGACGTTGCTAGTTTAGCATCATAGCAGACAGTGCAATGCTAGTTTATAGTCATGGCGGACTATGAAGAGGCAAGCTAGTTTATAGTCTTAGCGAACTCTGGCAAAAGAATGTGGTAGTTTAAGGTCATGCTGGACAAGTGCTAGTTTACTATCATTTCGGATGAGTGTTTTGTGGTGTCAGTTTATTTTCATAACCCAAGACGGTGTGTGGTGTCAGTTTATTTTCATAACCCAAGATGGTGTGTGGTATCAGTTTTAATTCATGATGCTAGGACTGTCAGTTTGGATGCATGCATGTACATCTGTATGATCCTATAAACAAAAGCAACTAGAGAAAACAATGTTAAATAGCAAATGCAGAAAACATGAACTAAAATGCACCAGTAAATAGAAAACAATGTGAAATGGTGGTAGTGTAAGGCCTTTTCAGGCCATCAGCTAGTTTAATGCCTTTTCAGGCCATGTGCTCTAGTTTAAGGCCAATTCAGGCCATAGTTTAGTTTAAGGCCTTTTCGGGACACATGTAAATACATAAGCTAGTACAATGCAAACGAAGGTGATGTATGCAAAAAAAGCAAAGGTGAAGAGTGGGTGGGGATCAGACGTGTTTTTGGCCTCAGGGGAGTCTTAATTGTGTGGTTGTTTCCTAGTCGAATGTGGTCTAGGAGGTGTGCAAGGTTTTGGTTGCTCTGGAAGGCTTTCAGTTTTTACCACTCGTTTGGGTGTTTTAGCTATTGCGTTTGTTGCCATGGGTGTTCTATCAAGAGACTCTTCTTTGAAGACTTGTGAAATGTCTATGTTGTGTATGGCTTGAAAGGGAGTGTTATCACCATGTATGAGGACTTTTTCAACCTTCATATGGAAGGCAAATTTCTTGATGGATCGGTGAGGAAATGGCCCGTTGTTGGGGTAGCCAAGATCTTCTAAGAATCATATTGAAACTTGGCATCTCTTCTATGATAGTGAACTTTGTGCTAGTGGGGAATTATTCTCTTCCCACAAAGGCTAAGTTGATTGTGCCCTTATCTATGACACATGATCCGTTGAAGGATTTTAAACATGTGGTTTTTGCTAGCATGATCTCATTTGCCATGCCTAGTTTGTCGATGATGGAGCATAAAACTACGTTTGTTGTTGCACCATCATCAATGTGCACTCTGCGAATGGTACACTGCCTAACATGTACGCTAATTGCTAATGGAGTTGTTATGACCTCCCCTCGTTTGGGGTTAACTTTAACTACATCATCATAGAAGGCTAAGGTGTTTGAACCCAATCCATGTTATGTGTGTTGAGAAATCATTGCACAAATGGATTTCTCATTTGCAAGGATGTCCTCCATAATAGGAATGAATGCTAACATTGGAGCCAAGGCTTCGTAGTGAGTGGCTGAAGTCATGACTAGGTTGTACAAGCTTATCGTTGTGTTCTTCTGTTTGAGTGTTTTTTTTACTTGGGATACTGCAGCTACGAAGTCTGTATTGTTGGTCATTGTGTTGGCTTTGACTTCCTTCGTGTGGTTTAAGGGATGGGACTCTTACATAGAGGGCTTGGGCTTGGTTTGCATGAGATTAGGGGCAAGGGCCCCAGCATTCGATTGTTGCTTGCTTAGTGTGGCTTTTGTTTTGGCTATGGATGTTGTTCATTGTTCGTTTGTTCTCTTCTGCTGCCATTTGGTAGGCTTACCTATGTTTTTGGCAAGGTTGATTCTTGAGGGAGAAGAGGTTGAGACATTGCCTATGGTTGGGCTTTGGATGGGTGAGGGGCAATCGTGTGGTGGCACCTTTATGAAAAATGGTAGTTTGGGAGGAGTCGTTGGTGTTTGACTAGCTTGTTGTGGTACCTTGATGCTGAAATGTTTCTTTGTGGTTGTGGTCAATGCATCATGCTAGTTTAATGTCTTAGCAGATGATTGTGATGGTACTTTAACCATGAAAGGTTTTTCAGGTGCTCAAGGTGGCACCTGGATGACAATGGGGGGACTCTTGCTCATGGAGGTGGAGGGGATCATTGCCTTGTGAGGAAGCACACGAATCAAAAAAGGTTGCCGCATAGGTTTAGGCTTACTATATATGCCAATGGAGTTTATGACATAGGAGGCATTGTGTGTGCTGGGTTGATTCAGGGTGTTGATGTTCAGTTGGCCCCATTCTATCATTGTCTGAATATCATCCTGTAAGGCATGATAGTTGTCAGTATTGTGACTGGACATCTGGTGGTAGTAACAAAATTGATCTAATTTGAAGTGTTGTGGGACCGGGGGCTCATTTGGCACAGCTAAGGTAGGGTTCTTTACTAGCTCGCAGTACCTGTCGTGTCTTCGGTGGGCATTCTCCGCTACTTGTTTGTATTGGATTTGCCTAGTTTTGAGGAGTTGCTAGTAGTTCAAAGGGTCACGTGGGTAGCGGTGTGTACTTAGAGTGATCCTTGCACTGGAAGTTGGGCCATAGTGTGGCCGTTGCAATTGTGGTTGGGTTGGTACTGGTGTTTGTGGTTTTTGTGCTTGTGGCTATAGTTGGTGATGTTGCCTTTTTGTTGGCAACATGTTTATTTTTGTAAGCGACATAGGTGGGATCATTGCTGGTTTGTGCAAATTGTTCAATGTTCTTGATCTGCATGAAGGTTTGGCTCAACATTTGAGCACTTAGGTAGTACAACTTTGAGTTAACAAAGTCATTCACTGCTCCCTTCAGAATTGTACCCAAATACATTTTAGGAATAGGCTCATGAAGTTCATTAAGGGTTGCACTCCATCATTGGATGAACTTCTGCACAGGCTTAAGTGGTTCTTATTTCACCTATATCAGAGTGTCTAGTATTACTTTAGGCTTCATATTGTACTTAAACCTAGTAACAAATTGGTGTAATAGATCCTCAAGAGAGGATATGGAGTTACATGGAAGGGCTCGGTACCAGTCTAAGGCTACGCTCGTTAAGGACATAGCGAACATGTGCAAGATTGCGTGGGGCCAAGCTTGAAGCAATAAGGTCTCTGATTGGAATGTTACAAAGTGAGTGTTTGGGTCTTCCTTTCCATTGTACTTGGTTAACTATGGGAGTGTGATTCCCTTGGGTAAAGCTAACGGTGGCACTGATGAGCTAATTGGATCATCTTGGTAGAAATCCAGTACTTTAACTTGTTCAATGTTTGTTGTTTTGAGGTGCTTTACCTCTTCAGCTAACGCTTACATCCATTGTTTTGCTTGTGCCCACTCTTGAGAGGTAGGCATATTAGTTGGTTGGGGAGATTGTTGGGTTGTCATTTTTTACTGTGGAGCAATGTTCAGAGTTGTGGTTGTGGGGTGTGGTAGATTGAAGTGAGTGGGTTGTTGAACAAGGAGTATGGTTCCTTGGCTAGCCACAAACTGTGAAGTGACACCCTGGATGTGCAGAGTTGAAGTGATGAAAGGGGCCCCATGTGTTTGCACATGCGGTATGTACTAGGTGGAGGTGGATGTGGGTAATCTCTATCAAGATACCAATGCTTGTGTGCTCGTTGACACTTGGTGAGTGGCCATCTATCCCATGTGAGGGTGGAATGATGGGTTCACATAGGCATGGGTAGTGAGGGTGTAATATGAATACTCATGTTTAGATTGTGCCGTGAAGTCATCTTCCTCATCTTGGTTTTGGGGCTCCTTAGTGGATCGCCATGAGTTTTGGCTCCTTACCATAAGGATCTGGGAGATGAGTTAGCGCTAGGGCTCAGAAAGGGGGATGATATCATATACAAAGGGAGTGAATTCATGATCCTCCATATATATGCACTCAAAGTTTCATTTTGCTTCCTGTTCTGTGGTGTCAAGGGGAAGGTTGGCTTGAATCTTCACACAGATAAAGTTGTATTGTTCCTGTGTGAGGATTACGAAGGTGCGTGTGTTAGAATTCTGAGATGACTCCATGGTGATGTGTGACGGGGCAGCGTATGGGCTAGCAAACATGTGCCGAGTGTATTTTGTGCTATGTGTGAAGCATGTGCAGCGTATGGTTAAGGCTGAGTTTGCAGCATGACCAGTGTGCAATGTGTGAAAAAACTTTTCTAAGTGTCCAACATAAGAACTTGGGAGTGTGTGCAAAAAATTTTCTAAGTGTAAAACTGCAACGTGAGCAAACTACAACATGAGCAAACTACAGTGTGAGCAAACTACAGCGTGAGAAAAGTGTAGCGTGAGCAAACAGTAGCATGAGCAAACTACAATGTGAGCAAACTACAACGTGAGAAAAAAGTTTTGTAAGTGTAAAACTGCAGTGTGAGCAAAAACTTTTCTAACTATAAATCTGCAACATGAGTAAACTGGGTACAGCGTGAGCAAACTGCAGTGTGAGGAAACTGCAATGTGATTTCAGCACTTGCTTTGGGTAGCGTGCTCAACATTTTGATTAAACAGAAAATAAGTTCGGCCCTCCTTCAAGCGTCATTTTACTGTACAGTCCGAAATCATTGATGAGAGGCTGGAATGAATAGACATCGAGATATCTACAAATGAAATAGTAAGATCCCGCCTTCGCCTGAGGGTAGGCTGGAAATTAACAAAGGTAGAGTTCCTTGAATGGTCCACACGAGGGTCAAACAAGGACTTCCCCAAACGTACGCAATTGCGATGCATTGGGTTATACGTAAAAAAATGAAAAACTGAATGTAAATGAATGAAAATGAATGTACACTATTTAAATGATAAATAATGAAAGTAGGAAAAATGTGAATAGGAACAATGATGTTAACTGTAAGAATCTAGACAATAATGCAAACTATTTGTATTGATAAAAAATTAAAATGTGCACCAGTCAGAATGTAGTTGCAGAGTGGTCACAAGGCAAACATTTAGCCTTGATGGATGAGAACAGATGCTGGGAAGATGCAGGTTTTTGGATTGCAGGTGTACAGTGTCCAAGTCTGTAAGAAGCCCAACGTATGAGATTGATGCCCAGATTTCTTAAGTGTGTGAGTTTCAAATTTTCTGAACCTTGATCTAGCAGAAAAATAAGAGATTTATAGGATTTTAGGTGTGAGATTTAGATCTGGGAGAAGATCAGTGGCTGTGGGGTGAGCAAACTTTGGATCGGGTGACAGGTGTGTGCATTGACCGGATGCACGAAATGTTACAATGTACAACATGCAGTGTGATCAAGATCTCTTATGCTGATGTGTGTAATCCACAACGTAAGAGATTGATATGCTAAAAAATGCAAAATGCATAAAGAATGTTAAGGTACAAGAGCGGATCTAGATGTCTGGCCTCTGGATCTGTAGATCCGTGCTAGCATCAACGTCTGGCATCAACGTCCAACATCCAGCATCATTGTCTGGCATCCAGCGTCAGCATCAGCATCTAGTGATAGCATCTATGTCTGGCGTCAAAATGCATCATCTAGCATTAGCATTTGGCATCCAACATTAGCGTCAGCATCTGGTGTCAGTGTCAGCGTCAACATCTGGCATCTAGTGTCAGCGTTAGCATTTGGCATCCAGTGTCAACGTCAATGTCACTAATAGCGTATGACCTGAAAATAGTGAATTTTGAACCCATTTTTTACCTATAAGATGCTTTTTTAGAGTGGATCTACATGTCATGGGTCATGAAGGTTCTTTGTGCCAAATTTTGGCTAATTTGGATGTCTTTTTAGCCCTATTTTGGTTGATGACGTTGAGCCTTACTCTAAGCAGCGTCTAAAAAATAACCCCACCATCACCAAGTCAAAGTGGCATATTTGAGGCCCAAATCTTGATTTTCTAGAGGTTGGGACCTACTGGGGACCTTGGTGAAGGTCATGGGGGTTCCCTATGCTTGATTTTAGCCTATTTTAACTCAGTTTCGGGGCTCCAAAAGTTGGTGACGCTAAGCCTTACGCTGTGCAGCGTAAGAAAATGTAGCCAAACTATACTTAGCCAAAACCAAGAATTTTGAGCCCGAAACTTTTGATTCTGAATGCCAAAATTTGATGTAGCTACCCATGGGCCCTAGGGGGACCTTGCTTGCTCCATTTCTCACTCCATTGTATGTTATTTCATGCCATTTTGAAGGCTCTCAAGTTTGGTCATGCTGTACTCATGTTGGGCAGCAGCATGACTTAGCTTGATTCTTGTCTAAAAGTGCTAGGCCAAAAATTTTGTGGTGTTTCACATAAGCCTAAGGATGTCAATTTCTAGTGCTAATTATTATCAATGATATCCTCATCTTACATAGCATATTTTTTAAAATGAAAAACTTTAAATTTTACATATTATTTATAGGGAAAAATACCCAAAAAATAAGAAAAATGAGTGTCAAATTCACATAGTACTCATATGTATTATATAGAGATTAAAAAAATGTTCAAGGAAAAAATTGTTTACATGCCTTTTTGATTTTGTAAAATCATTTGATTCTATTATTTATAAAATATTATGGCTATACCTAAATAAATTAGGCATTCCTATGAACTTGATGGTAGCAATACAAAAGCTATACAAAGAAGTTATTATTAAGCTTAAAATAAGAATTTAGAAGGCACTTTTCACTTCTAGATCAACATTGGAGAGAAACAAAGATTCCTTTTATTCCCAACTCTCTTTTTTTACTTTATTGATGAGTTGTAAGATTTGATATGTATATGGAACCAAAGTACACTATCAAGATAGGATCTCATGAAGTAAATCTATTTCTTCATGAAGATAATATTTCCTTAATTAATACTTCTAACAAAGATATGAAAATATATGTTGTAATTCTAGAAAACTTTTAAAATTGTGTTGCATGATAATGTGAAAAAATTAATAAAATGGCATATAAGAAATGCAAGCTCACACACTGAAGAGAGTAGATAGTAGAAGAGAAGAATGAGAAAGCATTTGTTAGAAGAAAAGATAAGATAAAGAAGAAGGAAAATGGATGTAAGAAATATAAAAACAAAAGAAAAGTTGTTGTTGTAGAAGAGGTCACAAATTCAAACTCTAAAGAGAGAAATGAATGTAATTTGTGCCAATATAAAAAACATAAGGGATGTTGTCCTATCATGTTTCATCTACAAGAATTTGAGGCATACATATTAAAACAAAAATTTGTTAAAAAGTAGATTCTTGGGAGATTATCTTATATACAAGGTAAATTCAAAAATCCCCATTAATAATAATAGTATCTTATTGGGGATCACCATTAGTCACAAAAATAGTATCATTAACTATAGCAACAATCATAGTCATGAGGGATGGAACCACTAAGATCGCTACATACTTACCAATAATTAGATTCTTATGGTGACTACTTTTAGCAACTAGTATCTCTAGGTGATACTTCAGTTCATACATTTTCTCTCTACTATCTAGAAAACTATCGTAAGCTTACAACCCCATATGCAAAGTCACCATCTTACCTACCACATCTAGTTGCATCTCATACTCATCCAACTCAAAATCCCTTATTGGTAGTACTACCACAAGTTATGCAAGGAGAACTACCAATACAACCAAAAAAAAAATCGACAAGGGAAGTTAGTACATGGGAAGAAAACATTACCAGTTCTTATGAATCAAAATTGAAAAAATATCCTTTCTTCAAGATGAGTCTAGAAAAGTCTAGAATGGCATGAACTTCATTTAATCTTATTCTTCTTATACCAAATCCTCATGCTAATATCATGATTCGACCACCATCCAACAAGAACTTTATGACTTTCATGCTTACACAAATAAGTAAGTTACTAGATTAAGATAGGAGTTCTTTCTAAAAAATGTGTAGACTTAGGAAGTTCTTTAACCTATATCCAAATAGGAAAAACACACCGTATAAATCTCTACTAGATTCAAGATCGGGGTAAATCTTATTTTGTAAGATATGTATAAGGCTTGAAATCGATCTCCATTAAAGAAATGTAATATTAAATTAGAGCTTTCAAATTAGTTTATTTTTGTTCCACTTAAACAAGTAGAATACATCATGACTATCATTAGCAATTGGTTTTATCTTATAAAATTCTTAGTTATTCATGTGGAAAACAATAAAGAAGAGTTCCCTATCATTATAGGAAGGACAAGTATTAGCATAATTGATGCTAAGTTGGGAATATGAAATTTGGCCTTGAAACTTTTCAAAACAAAAGAGGATGAAATCAAGCTATATAGAGATAAAGAGTTCAATGCATTACATACATCAATACCAAGTGCAGTTTCATGTGGAAAGTATGGGAAAAAAGAAGAGGAAGCATTCCATCATACAAAGTATGTATAGAATATATGTATGTGCAACATTACCTATATGCAACAACCATAAAATAAGAAGGTACCTAGTGAGTAATTAATGAGACAAAATCTAGATCTGATATATGCAGGAAACCAATTGAAAGAATTACGAGCATCCATGTTAAAGAAATAAATAAGAGGAAACAACTGAGAAGACATCTTTCCTGTGAAAAAAATTTCAACAAGAAGAGGATATTGAATGGGAAAAGTTAGAAATTTCTAAAAACTTTGAACCAAAACCCTTAGAAGTAAACATGATATTAAATACATTGGAATATGTATTTTTGAATAATGAAAAATTAGTAATTATCAGTACCAATCTTGATAAAAGATAAAAGTAAAAACTACTTCTTGTTGAAAAGAAATAACCAAGAGCATTTGCATGATCTTATGATGAAATAATAGGAATAGATACACACATTTTCCAACACCACATCTACATAAATCCAACAATCAAGCCATACTATCAAGCATAATGATATTTGAATTTGAAGATGAAGGAAGTGATCAAGCAAGAATTAGAAAAAGTACTTAAGGTAGGATTCATCTATGTAATAGCATATAGTGAAAGGATTAGTCCATTGATCATTTTTCTAGAGAAAGATGGTAAGTGGAGGATCTATATAGACTTTTAATTATTAAATATAACAATGTTTAAAGATCCTTTTCCTTTGTCATTTTGAACCAAGTCTTAAATATTATAGTAGGACATTAGTACTATAGTTCTCTAGATGGTTCTCGCAAATACATTCATATTCTTATCATGCTAGGAGACTAAGAGAAGACGACATTCAGTAGTTCTTGAGAAATATTTGCTTATAAAGAAGTGTTGTTTGATCTTTGTAATGCTCCTACCACTTATCGACTTGACTCCAACCATACTTTAGATCATTTAGAGAAAGTTTTGAAAATATTTATAGAGACAAATTTGAAGCTTAATTGGAAAAATAACAACTTAATAGTCTAGGGGGGAATATTTCTGGGTCATAAAGTATTGCAGAAAGGAATTAAGGTGGATCCTAATAAAATACGATTCATCAAAAGAATATTACAGAGACCATAAACCATTAAATATGTTAGATCTTTCCTTGGTCATAGAAGATACTATTGAAAATTTATCAATAACTGTTTGAGAATAGAAAAAATACTAATGGGATTGACAAAGAAAGACATACCATTTGTTTTGTCAAAGTAATGTGAAAATACATTTGAGAGCCTAAAACAAGTGAATTAAAGCTCCAATCTTAAGGGATCTAGATTTTTTAAGAACTTTTCATATTATGATGGATGCTTCCAACTATTCATTAAGGGAAGTGATTACTCAATTAGGTGATCCTCAAAAGCCTTACTACATTCATTGCACCAAGTATAATGTTACCATAACATAACTTAACTATACCATTATGAAAAAAGATTTAATTGATGTGATGTATGCAGTAGAATATTTTAGATACTATGTACTTAATTACATATATACATCCATACGAACCATAGTATAGTTAGGTTTCTAATGAATAAACTAGTAGCCAACCCAAAGGTAATAAGATGGATCATGATCTTATAGGAATTTAACATTACTATTATTGATAGAAAAGGCATAGAAAATATAGCTACTAGTCATTTGTCAAGATTGATATGGGAACCAAAAGATAATGAAGAACTACTATCAAACCAATTTCCTAATGAATTATTATTCACAAAGTCTACAACCACTGTAAATTCAACAAAAACTTTCTAGTTAATAGTTTACATAGCTTATCTGACTTCACAAGAAATTTCTACTAAATGGGATAGAAGGAGGAGAGAAAAATTTCTCCATTGAATAAAAATTAATTTAAATTCATGGTAATCTCTATAAGATTTATATTGAAGAACTAATTTGATGGTATGTTCTAGAAGAAAATTAGAAGTGAGTCCTACAATATGCACATGAAATTATGTAGTGGTTATTATGCATGATGAAGGATAAATATAAAAATCCTAATGGTGAGTTATCTTTGGCCCACCATATTTAAGGATTCATATCTATTTGCACAATTTTATTAAAGATGCTAGAAGAATAGAGGAATTATATCCATGAATGAGGGATCACAATAGTAGATGTACTTGTTGGAGCCATTTGACATTTGTAGAATTGATTTTATGAAGTCAAGTTTAGTAATGTTGAATATGAAAACATATATAATTATAGTCATTAATCATTATACAAAATGGACAACAGTAGGTATAGTAAAGATTTTCACATCAACAAGTGTAACTAGGTTTTTTTTTAATAACATGTGACAAAAAAATTTGGCATATTAAGAATATTAATTTCATATAATGAAACTCACTTCATACTAGCTACATTTAAAAAATTAATGCAACATCTTGGGGTTAATCATAAATTAACAACATCATATCATACCTAAGAAAATGGCTAGGTTGAGATAACTAATAGAGAGATGACATGAATTCTAACTAGAACTATTAGTAGGTATAAGAAGGATTGTAGTACTAAGATTAACAATGCTCTTTGTGAATATTTGGAGAAATTTTACTCCACAATTAAATTACCTTCAAATACTAAATCTAGAGATCATGGAAAGACAAAACTATTTACTAGGAAACAAGAACACTAGCTATCTTCAATTATTTTCATTAGAAGGTTACAACATATTGAATAACATAAGGCTCTACAACCACATAATGGTTGTTCTCAATGTATGACACAACCAATATAAATCTCTCCCATAATCTAGATTGAGATATTTAGCTCGCAAGTAAGATACAAGGAAAGAGAACACATCAACAAACACACCACAAGTTGATCTTGGAGCTATAATCACTAATATCACTCACACAATGTACTCACCCACTCTCTCTTTCTTAACTCTCTACTCTCAAGAGCCTTTTATTTCACTCATGGTCCTATCAATAGTGATGAATACATCAATATTTATGTAAAACTAGTAGATAAGAATCCTAGGAACCTTTCCTCAACTCATCTTGACATTTTTTAGATATTTTCCAAGTCTTTACATCTTCTCACCAACTATTTTCATCTTTTTTCATTGCATTCTAGTTGTTTCCTAAATTGGAATGGGTGTTTCTAGAAGTTTCCCTATCCTTATGGTTTGTCTTTGATCATGTTAAGATGTCTCCTTGAAACCCACCTCTTGGTTGAGACATCTACTATTTTTTAAAGACATCTCATTTGGAGCCAAGATGTTTTAGTTTTAGTGAAGATGTCTTAGCTGCAGTAAAGATGTCTCAGGTTCTAGTGAGACCTCTCATCTAAGACATTAGCCTAAATAGTGAGTATTCTCTAGTTACTTCTAGGTTCAACAAGATGTCTCATGTACTTTCAAAACATCTCTCTACTATCTAAAAGCTTGAAAAAATACACACATAAGGAAGAATAAGGAAATTAAAAGATATGTTCATACACCTACTCTCCCACCCTTTAAAAACTAAGCTCAAGTAAACAATGGAGTAGGGATAGAAGTGATATCCCACTCAACAAGTTTGGTCTCATGGAATCATATAGCATCATTGGTGAATTAATCCTCCCAAAGGATCAACTATTTATGCCTCTTGACTTCTTGAGTACTAGAAGCTTCCCTCCACTTGAGTACAATTTCATTCCTCTCCACTGAAGGCTTAGAGTGATCAATAGCCCCCCTCAACACATTAATGCTATCCTATATGGTCTTCTCATCAACTATTCCATGATAATGTACAAGATCTAAAATATTAAATATAAAGACATTGGACAGTATCTGATAAATCAATCTCAAAATCATTGTCATTAATTTTAGCCATGATTTTGAAAGGTCCCATTTTCTTGGCTTCAATTTGGAGAAGTTAGCACCTCTCAGCTACTTTTTCTTCAAGTGCATCCAAACCAAGTTACCAATACTAAAATTATACTTTTACTTGCCCTCATTCCTATTGAGGACTATCTGTTTAGCCTTCTTCTCTAGATTTAATTTTATGTATGCATGGAGATCCCTTATCTCTTTCAGAAAATCAACATCAAGTAAAGCTTCAACATGAAATCTCTTTTAAGTGTCCACCATCTTTGGAAAAAACCCATAGTTTATCTCAAATGGGCTTTTCACAATAGCAACATGAAAAGAATTATTATATGAAAATTCAACATGAAAAAATAAATTTTTCCACCTATTTATCTATCCATCATACAAACATCTAAATATGTTTAGCAAGGATTTTTTCACCATCTCCATTTGGTCATCAGTGATGATATGAACTATAAAAATTCAGCTTTATCCCTAAAATCTTCCAAAGGGACCTTCAAAAATAACTTGTAAACTTGAAGTCTTTGTCATTCACAATATTCAATGGAATAGCATGCAATTTCATAACATGCTAGAAAAAAATTACCACATGAGAAGCATCACTCATCTTCTTACATGGAATAAAATGTGTCATCTTGAAGAACTTGTTAATCACAATAAAAATTACATTGTTTTCACTTTTGGTCTTTGGAATATCACTTACAAAGTCCATTAACACACTTTCCCATGGATCTTTGAAAATTGAAAAAGACATATAGTATTCATCCACACTTTCTCCTTTGAACATTTAACATGTCAAGAAATCCTTCACAAATTTTGAAACTTCTATTACCATACCATGCCAAAAATAGTACCTAACCACAAGTTCTAGTGTTTTATCCCTACTCATGTCTCCTACCATGACACTACAATGCTTTTCAAATAAAATATTTTTCCTAAAATCATAATTAGGAATACATACCTTTGCATTCTTAATTAAGAGCTCATCTTGAATATGATAGTCCCTTCATTGGTCTATACTATTTATCAATGGCTCTTTGAGGCTCCTCCAAAGCTATCCCAAATCATGATCATGATTATACAAAGAAGAAAAATCATCCATACCTTACACATATGTTATGCTAAAATTTACCACATGAACCTTAGATAATGCATCAACCACCTCATTAGCTTTCCCACTTTTGTGCTTGATCATAAAATTGAACTCTTGTAATTGTGCAACCCTATTCATGTGCTCTGACTTCAACTTCGTTTTTGAGTTTAGAAATTAAAGTGCTTTGTTGTTTGTCATTAAGGTGAATTCCTTTGACAACAAGTAATCCCTCCAATGCTTGATTTCTTGAAGAATAGCATACAGCCCCTTCTCATATACACTATATTTTTTCCTTGACTCATTAAATTCTTTAGAAAATAGAGCAATAGGCCTATCATCTTATGAAAGTACCCCACTAATGGCATGTCCACTTGGATCCATCTCCACCTTCAAAAGCTTCTGAAAATCTAAAATTACAAGCGCTAGTTCATGGGTAATCTTTTCTTTCAAAATGTCAAAGTTCCCTTGGGTTTCATTATCACAACTAAATTGCTTATTTGTCTTTAACAAAGTAAAGATAGATCACAAAATAGCACTAAAATGTTTCATGAACCACCTATAAAAATCTACTAAACCAAGGAATGATCTTAACTCTTTAACATTCTTAGGAGTTGGCTAATTCCTAATAGTCTTCACCTTAGTAGCTTCCATTCAAATATAGTTTTTAGAAATTAAATGACCAAAATATGTGATTTTCCTCTTGAAGAAATGACATTTCTTCACCTTGATCACTAACTATGCCTCCTTCAACTTAAGACACACCATCCTCAAGTGATCTAAGTACTCTTATTCATTAGAGCTATATACCAAAATATCATAAAAAATGATCATGTAGCACTTACTAATCAAATCCTTCAATACATCATGCATTAACCTCATAAATGTATCATGTACATTTATGAGCTCAAATGGCATCATCAACCACTTAAACAATCTCTATCTAGTATTTTGAAAGTTATTTTCCACTTATCACTAGGCCTATTTCTAATTTGATGATATCCACTCCTCAAATCAATTTTGCTAGGAATTTTAGCATTGGTAAGGACATGAAGTATATAATCCATCCTTGGAATAGAAAATGTTTACCTTACCATTATTCTATTCACTACGCTAGAATCAATGCACATCCTCTATTCATCATTGTTCTTCTTTGACACTAGCACTACTAGAACTATATAATGTAAAATGGATTTCCTCACAAAGCAATTTGCAAGTAACCCCTCTACTTTCATTTTCAATTCAATCCTATGATTTAGTATCATCCAGTAAGCTTTGTCATTTGAAATGGTAGCACCAAGAATGAAGTGAATCTGTTGTTGTACTTCCTCATTAGTGTTAGTCCATCTAATTCCCCTTTAAACACTTTGGAAAATTTCTCTTCATGGTTAGTGAGTTCAACCTAGACATCATCATGATTAATAGTAATTTTTCTCATAACAATAAAATAAAAACTAGTTTTATCATATTCTATAATGTATTTTCTCTTTCCTAGAAGGATTAAGAAAGTGTTAAGTAAGCTTTGTTCCCTCACTTGTTCGACTATCATGGGAATCAAATTATGGATTCCATCAAGTTTAACAATAGTTCATACATTTCTTGTTCTATCAAACTAAGCACCATTGTCAAAATTATAAGGTCTATCAAGAATTACATCAACATAATCTATCAAAAGCATATCATACTTTATAATATCATTAAAACTTCCAATTTTAAACCTTAAAAAAAATTGTTGCCTTACCTCTTGGGAAAAATCTCTAGACAATCAATGCACATCATAGGTTCTCAGATGAGGATTAGTTACCAAATATAATCTAGTAACTGTCCTAGAAGAAATAATATTTTCTTGGGCTTCTTCATTAATTTAAGTATGAATCCATTTCCCAATAAGTAAATAAATATTCCCAATCTAAAACAATAAATTTTTTATTAGGATAATATCCTCTATTAACATTCTCCATGAATGCACAAGAATTAAATTTAGAAACATGCTCACTTTTTAGAGCATTAGGATTATCACTCTAAAGACCTTGGCTTGATGTCTCCTCCACATTTATGATTTACACATATTTATCCTTGGCTACCTTGTGAAGTCGACATTCCTAGGTCTTATGTTTCCATTCTACAAATTTGAAGCATTGAATTTTCAATGATCTACTTCCTTAACCTTTGCCTTTCCTACTTTGGTCCTTCTTATCCTTTTTCTTATCATCATCTCTTTTATTCTTCTTGTCATCGCTACTCTCCTTGTCTTTAGATTTAGACTTAGATGCCTTATCAAATCTAAATCCATTTTTCTTATGCTTGAAAGCTTGTTTACTCCTATTTTTGAATCCACCTAATTTCTTCTTATTCTTAAGTGCTAAATCATAAGTCTCATTAAGAGTTTGTGGCTCGTAAAATGAAATCTCTTGTAGGTACACCATTTTGAGATCTCCTAAAAAGATTGAAGCTTGCTCATACTCCTTCCATTTTACATTATCTTGATGGAATAGATCACAAAATTTGATCTAGAATTTTTTGACATCCTTGTTACCTTATCTTAGAAATTTTAACTTCATAATGGTTTCTTATCTTTGACAAGACTATTCAAACTTTCTCTTCAACTTGTATTTTATTAGATCCCAATGTCTAATAGGTTGACTATTTTATCTTTTATAATACTAGAAATCCTTTTCCCACTAAGTAGAAGTAATATCTTCTAATTTGAATTCAAAAATAGGTACCCTCAAGTTATTTGGTACCTCTTCCAAATGAAAATGCTCCTCAAGTTCCTTCAAATAACTTGCAAAAGGATTAGTGCCATCTATACTAATGAAATTCATCAATTCTATGCACAAAAGTCTTGTAGTAGTTTTGAATGCTCTAGAAAGTCTTTTTCCATTTTACTAATAAAACTTGCTTGAAGAAGAAGTATTGAATACTACTAAGGCTCTTGGAGTTCTTGTATGAGGAATACGATTATGTCCCATTGGAATCCTTTGTTGATGGATTCCTAGACTCCCATAGATACATTATACTTCCTCTTCATCTACTCCATCTCCACTTGGTTATGAAATAATTTCATCTAAACATACATGCTCTTCACCTCCTTAGATCTATATATGACTAGGACTAGCATTATGGTCTACCCTCACATTGATTTCATCCAATCAAATAACCATCATCTCGAAGGAGGACTTCATGCTCTCCATATCCTAATTCAAATCTTGGACCTATTTCTTCTTGAATTCCATCTAAAAGTGACCAAATCATCAACCAAAATCCAATAACAATAAAACCCATGCTCTAATACTAATAACACTAGAGTAGGTTCACTCCATAATTAAATCACCTTCTAATACTAAATTTAAAGATTATAAAAAGATAAAAATACTTGCTAGTAGTGAAAAAAATTAGTTATATTTAATTACTTTAATTAGAAAATTACAACAAGGTTTACAAAAGCCACAAACATCCCAAACTTATCACACTCAAATGATATTGCAAAGCATGAGTCTTTACAACCATACAATGGTTGCTTTCAATGCAAGACATAACCAATAGAAATCTCTATCACAATCTAGACTAAGATCTTTAACTCACATGTGAGATATAAGGGAATGGAACACATTGACTAACATACCACAAGTTTATCTTGGATCAACAATCACCAATTGCACTCATTCAATGTGCTTAACCATTCTCTTTTACTCAGCTCTTCAGTCTCAAGAGTCTTTTCTCTCACTCGTGGTCCTATTAATAGTGATGAATACATTAATATTTATGTGAAAATTGAAGATAAGTACCCTAGAAACCTTTTCTCAACTCATCCTAAGTTTTTTCGAATTGATCCCAAGGCTTCTCTTCTTCTCCCTAGCTATTTCCATATTTTTCCATTACATTTTAGCTATTTCCTATATTGTAATTAACATTTTTGGAAGTTTTCACATCCATATGAGTCACCTCTAATCTTTTAGAGGTATCTCTTATGATAACCAACTCTCAATTAATACATCTACTATTTTTTCAACACATTTCATTTGAAGCTAAGACATCGCAGCTATAGTGGAGATGTCTCATCTAAGAAGTCTTAGGTTCTAGTAAGATATCTAACCAAAAACATTATCCTAAATAGTAATACATTTGAAATTACTTTCAAGCTTAAATAAGATGTCTCATTGACTTTCAATACATCTCTATAGTATCCAAAAGACTACTAAGGATTGTTAAAATTAGAAAGGAGGTGGGAGGGTAGGATAAATAAGTTTCCAAATAAAATTCTTTGACATAAAGAGAATACAAATTTTAATGTGGTTCCCCAACTTGGGTAGTCCACGCTAGAAGGGTAGTTTGCAAGCACACCTCCAAACTTTATTCATTCCAAATTTTGGTTTAAAGGATACCACACCCTATACAAGATCTAAGGTTCACTTTGAAGTGTTGTGAAGCTACACCAATCACTCAACCTAACAAGGTCTTTACAAGCTTAGAATGTGGTTTCTAGGCTGTCACAACCATTACAATCTTAACCTCCACTTCAAAGTGTTGTGGTGCTACACAACCACTCAATACTATAGGATCTTCACAAGCTCAATCAAGAGGCCTTCTTGCAAGAAGCACATCAACCTTGTACAACAATGAGAGAGAATAATGATTACAAGGGATGCATGCAACTTCGTTTGTTGATCCTTGTACTTGAGGTATAGTACACTTTACAATATATAAAAGATAAAATAATTAGGAGAAATAATGATTACAATGATTGTCAAATGAATACACAATGATAGTACAAAATTTTTCACATTTCCCAATGAGTATAATATCTTCTTATAGCCACTATGTTTGCGAATCCATCTTGGAACTCATGCAATAGCTAGCTAATGACTATTGAAAATGTATTCCTCATGCCTAAGATGTCTTTCTACATCTAGCCTTTATTCTTGGAAAATGTCTTCATCTGGTAAAATATGTCTTTTTGTAACTAGCCTTCTTTCTAGGAAGATGCCTTTGTCTGAGGAAAGACATCTTTCTAAAACTAGTCTTCATTTTGAAAAGACTTCTTTGTCTAGTGAAGAAATCTTTGCCTAATGAAATATGTGCATCCTTCAATTACTATTTCATTCCTTATTCACCTTCCTTTGCATGATTAATTCTTCATTCCTTGCCCATGTTCTTAAGCTTTCTCAAATCTTCTTAATTCAATCCAAGTTCTTATCCTACAATCACATAGCCACACAACAACCTTATTCTCCATTTTTCTTAATTTTTTTTACATACCAAAAGGTCCAAAATCTCTACCTTTTTGGTAGTGTTCAAAACTTAAGAAAATTGATTAGTCTTTTTTCCAGAAAATAAGCCACTTCTCTTTCTTTTTGGACACAATTGAAAAGGTGAGGCAAGCTCCAACTAAATAGATGAATATAAAATGTTTTTGTTGGTATTATTTTTTTATTTGTGTTTTTTTTGAGTCGTATAAAGAATAAAAATAATTTCATGATAGGACAAGGTCGTATCCCCATATCTTTGCATAGAGAAGCCAATTGATGTTCATCTGGAGGTTTGGTGAAGGCATTAGCTAGTTGACTCTCTGTTGTAATAAACTCTAACCATACATGTCCACATTGGGTATGTTCTCATATAATCTAATGGTAAATCTTAATATGTTTTGTACAAGAATGTTGAATGGGATTTTTTCTCATCTTGATGATGCTCTTGTTGTCAAATTAAATGGAAGTTAAGTCAATTTTTACTTCTAAATTCTTGAGAGTTTCTTTCATCTAGAGTATCTGAGCACAACAACTACCAATAGAGATATATTCAGCTTTTGTTGTTGAGAGAGTCATAGAGGTTTTCTTCTTGGTTGTCCAAGAAGTAAGACTTCTTTCCAAGAAGAAATAGTTACCACTCATGCTACGATGATCATTAGAAAAACCTTCCCAATTTGCATCATAATAATCGACAAGATCAAGGGAGGAATCCTTTTGAGACCAAAGGCCCTAGTTAGTAATACCTTTTAAATAGTAAAAAATATGTTTAATAGCTTAGTAATAAGAGCTTTTTGGAGCCAACTGATATCTGGCACATAATCCTACATTTAAGACTATGTCTAGTCTACTTGTAGTTAATAAAGAAGACTATCAATCATACTTCTCTAAAGGTTGGGATCACTGGGCTTTCCTTGATCATCTTTAATAAGCTTAGAATTTGTAGCCATAGGAGTACCTTTAATTTTGACATCAGTTTGATTGTACTTGAGTAGGTCTTTTAAATATTTCATTTGTCATATAATGCTTCCATCAACTGTTTGATAGATTTGAAACCAAAGAAAGTTCTTGAGTTCTTCCATCATGCTCATTTTGAATTTAGACTAGATGAGATTAGAAAATTTCTTGCAAATAATTTCATTATTCATACAAAAAATAATGTAATCAACATAAATTTAAACAATTAGAAGATCTTTACCTTCTCTTTTATGAAACAATGTAACATCAGAGTTACCTCTTTTAAATATAATAAGTCATGTTTTGGTAGGGCTTCGATATTGAATATCCAATATTAGAGCCACATTATCATGTATCTAATATCAAAGAATAACCTCGAATGTCAGGGACCTGATATCACCTCATCTGTGCTAGCCTATAAATACAACACTTGGGTGAATGGTTTGTAGATATAGATTATAGATTATAGACATAGAGAATAGAATAGATAGGTAATCAAAAGTAATAAAATTCTATTAGTTTGTTTCTGATGCATGCTTATAGTATGATGTTAAGTGATTATACAACATCCTTATTCGAATGTGACATACTTTGATACATTACATCCTCGATAATAAAGATCAAGAGTACTTCCATCATTGTAGTATCCACATAGCTTTATTATTATTAATTACTTAGATGCTTACTATTTTCATTAATTACTATTTATCATTTATTAATATTTATTATTTTTGTCATTAAGAGGAATGAGTACGACTAATCCCAAGTGCTTAAGCATAATTACATGATAACCCAATAGTGTTATCATTTGGTACACCTAGTAACGGTATGCTTGGTAGTCCCAGCTATAGTTACATGAAGTCTAAGGCATCTATAGAAGGTTAGGAATAGATACTCATTTCTCATGGGCTAGTTTAGACTTTACTTTCCATTTTTGATTAGATTAAATAATTAATTTCCATATTATAATTGGAATTAGCATAAGGTTGCAATAGGATCAATTATCATATGCCTCACTCTAGACTAAACCATATGTGACAAAGCTACCACTAGTCCAAGTGGGAAGACATCGAACTGTGATTAGGACATAATGATCTAGATACCACAACTAGTACCATCCATAGAATTTGATCAGATCATGCATGAATGCTTATGATTCATATGGTTGAGCATAGGGGTACTCACTACTCATGATTGGCACTATTTCTGGGGATGGTGCTAGTCATAAAGATTACTTATATTATACACAATTCTTGTAAATACATTAATGATTTATCTTCTAGATTATATTAGGTCATGCACATCATTAACTAACAATGTCTCTTTCACATGGAAGTGATAATGCATTGTATGAAGAGAACATTCATTGGAGAGCTAATGAGATATATATTAAAGAAAATTGGAGTGACCAACCTCATGCAAAGGTTTCATATGTTCGTAACCACCCTAATTACACTCAAGGACTATAGTTACCTAAGGCAAAAAATTCTAGAGGAGATGAAGTAAGTCCTAGACTAGGGAAGGTCTTAAGTCCTAAGACCTTCTCGAAAACTAGAAAAGATAAATCAAGAGACCATGGGGAACACTATAGAAGCCATAATGACTCTACCGATCCCTCATCTTTTTCTTCCTCTTCAACATCTAGTTCTAACAAGGATGAACCTAGGTATAAATATCAAGTTCCACTATGGGATCAAAAGACAAATAGAAATCAAAACTAAAGGCAAAATCAAAGACATTAGAATGAGCATAGACAAAATTATCACAATCAAATAAATATAAATAGAAAATTTCACCATGACATGTCTGATGATAGTGAACTCTTGTTTGCCACTAAGAGAATGATACAGATAATAGAGGTAGTTATAATACCCCACAGGAATTGCAAGGAAATTTTCATAAATGGCTTGATATGAATAACATTCCTAAATTTGTGGGAGGCTATAATTCTAATTCACAACATCATTTGCAAGCTTTCCATGATGCCTGAATATTACAAAACATTAAAAGTGGGTGGAAAAAGCTTAAGTTGTTTGCTAGGACACTAGTAGATAAAGCCGAAGTGTGGTATAGATCATTGAAACCAAATTCAATACATCGATCATCCACAATGCTAGAACTCTTCAACAAAAAAAACCAAACCTATATGAGGGTGTCCAACCTAAGGAAAAGAATCCAAGGATGGAAATGAGAATAACATGAACCCTTGGATATGGCCTTAGATAGATACTATTCTCTACTGTATAGATGTCAAGGCCATAGTTTTTCTTAAGAAAAACTTTTGCACATCATAGAAGGGCTTCATAGTCAAATGAGAGATATCCTTGTGAGATATGCTCAAGGTTAATTATATGAACTAGGAAGCCATTAGATTCAAAGGCTAATTGAGTGTGTGCCAAGAGAACAAGGGGAGCTATGTAAATGAGAGATGCTAAGAAACATCATTGGGCCCCAACTCTTCAAAAGAAGAGGGTCCATATCTATGATAAGGAAAAAGAGGCAACTCTTGATGAGGTGATTTCACAAGAAACCTTGTCAATACAAAAGTCTATCGATGAACATGAAGCAAGGTTAGATAAGATGTTGAAATGGATAAATGAGAAAGTTACAACTTGCATAGAAATAGTAGAGGAGAAAGTAATGTAAAAAAAAATCAACTGATCACAACAAAATAAGTAAAAAGAACCAAGAAATAGCTAGGAACACTTATCAGCAAAAAGAAAAAATGGTTGTAGAAGAAGAGGCTATAGACTCAACCACTGAAGTAGATGATAGATGTGACATTTACCTTTATGATCATCCATAGGGTTATTGCCTAGTCATGTTTCATTTACATGAGTATTGGGCCTTTGTATTGAATCCCAAGTTCATACAAAAGAAAATGCCTAGGAAATTACCTTTGTTACAAGGTAATTATAGATAGTCCAACAACCAATTGCACTATCCTAGTGAACTTCTTACTAGCCTCATCAGTATCATCCAATGTAGTGGCAGAACCCATAGTCATGAAGGAGGCCATCATCAAACTAGCACTACCCCTACTGTTAGTTGGACCCATCCAAATATTATGTCTAACAACCTGTTTCCCTAGCTAGTTCTACTTCCTCTAACTCAAATCACAACTATCAGTCTCCTAAATATCATCAACCTATAACATCTTCTATAAGGTTGCCACCTCACACCTCTTACCCTCCATAATATCCTCAATATTTTCATTTTCCCCTGTATCACATGTCACAACCAACAACACAAGAAGGTTTAGCACCATACCATTAATGAAAGAATGTCACTTGTGCTACAAACATACAAAAAAATGATAATGCCAGTAGATTCCCTCTAGCATATCAAAAATGCCCTTTCTTTAGGATGGTTTCCATGTATAAGCATAACACTCATGGACCTACTAACTCATCCAAACTAGCACAATGTCAATCAAGTTCATCATTCTTTCTTTTACAACCAATGTCCTCCAATCCTATGTAAATGCCAACATCCATCATTACTCCAACATCTAATAGAAATATTGAATCTAACACTATGGAGAGACAAAAGAATCCATGCATCACTAATCATGATAAACGGTGCAGTCACAGGCTAGACATCCACAAAGTTAACACAACTTCGATTCTGATCCAATGTAGATTTCAAAAGCAAGTGTATGAAGAACAACCCATCTACGTAGCCATCACTAAAATAGAAGACACCTAGTGGCTTGAAAATAAAGGTCTAAGACTATTTCACAAATGCATGAAGCCTATCTGCCCACTTAGTAGGATGGGGGAGATGTTCCATCCTAAAATCAAGAATTAATAAGTGTTTTTCATCTTTTTTGTTTTAAAATTTTTTTATCATTTTCTCATTTATTGATACAAAGTTTTCCCATTATTTTCAACTTTTTCCACACATTTGTTTTCATTTCCTTTGCTAGGAATCTCATTTGTGAGTAAAATGACAAGATGTAGCCCAATGAGGTGAGGTTTTCTCTATGTTGTCAAAGTTATGAGGGATTGATTATTTGGATAGTGAGGCCACATCATCCACCCATCCATCTGATTAATAATAGGTTCTTAACATGATATTATTATCCATAATAAAACTAAGAATATAGTAGTAATCATTGTGCTTGGATAGAAAAGTAATGAACCAACTGGAAATGTGAAGGGCATGACATCAAGGAAACTCATGGAACCTCTTTCACCACTTCTATATGTCCTATCATGTTCCTAAAGTTGTAATTATATCCTTGTAATTTTAATGAAAAATGAAAGTAAGAGTAAAATAAGTGTTTCCTTAACATGTCACTAGAAGGACATGTTACCCATGCCTGAAGGTAGTCCTCTAGTAAAGTTGACATAGATGAAAATAAAATAAAGGAACATAAAATAAATTTTTGAAGGTCCCACTAGAAAGACATGCTACCCATGCCTATAGGTTTGAAGCTTCTTAGAAATAAAAAAAATAGAGAACTACCTTGAATAAACTACTCCCTTAGACAAAATTCCAATTGATGCTACTCCTTGTAATAGTGGTAGTCTTATGGTTGTTGATCTAAGAGATAAAATAATGTGATGTTCCTGGAACATGGTTTCAACTTTGTTTGAATCTTGGAAAAAATGGCTAATGATTATATTAACCATTATTAATACATAAGGATTCATTATGCCTATGGTAAGGTATCCCACATCCCAATTCCTACAATCCTTTCTAAAATCCATCTCATCTCAATGTTTACATGATCATAACTTGTGGTTTTATCTAACATAGATTTATTCTCTCAAGTTGGTGCTTCTAACATGTGTGTTTTGCTAAACATGTATGTGTTTCAATCAACCCCTTCGGTGCCTATGGAAATTTTTAGGTGTGGTTATTCAAGGGCATTGAGGACTAGAGCCAACTTTTGGGAGGATCCACTTGTATAATTATTGTAACTTATACTTGTCTAACACAACCACATCATCTTGAACCTTCTAAGTGCATAAATGTAAATATCAAAATCTTCCCTTATCATACAACCTATCCATTCTATATTATGGATTTAATACCCTTTTATTACATCTTCCAAAGTTCTTAATTTCTATCATTTCATTTTCCAACATTACTAGTTCCAAATATGTATTCTCACTTACACTAGAACTTTGATGACTCCTATGACTCATGAGGATGTGCTTGATAGATTATTGTAGATTGGGTAGGTCATGACATACCTCTTCAACATCCTCAATGATGTTATTATAGTTCAATCAAATCTCCTAGCTATCAAAGAAAAATTAGTCATGGTAGAAAATAGGGTAGAGCATACAGAAGCAGAGGTACACTGATTGCAACAAGAGCTTAGCATCATAAGGGTTGAAAGAAGGGATCCTTCCCAATTCATTACATCTAACTAGTTGGAGTAGTTTTAAATATAGTAGTTGGGCCAATTAATTTAATAGAATATAGAAGCTAAATAGGAAATGGTGAAAGTAGTCTATAATACCTTAGCCACCAAACCCCAAGAATATACTTAATATTGCCCAGGAGGAAAACAATGGCTTGCTATTAACAGTGCAAGGTTGAACACCATTGAAAAGTAGAAAAACATCTTGGATGAGAGTATTCACCAGTTGAGAGAGTAAGTGTTGAGGATTAACCACGACATAAGTAGATTGGCTAAAGAGAATTGAACCCTCTTAATGAAGGAGGTACATGTGATATGTCAAAAGTCTATAATTGAGATAAGCACATGGAAAAATGAGGCCAAAGAGCAAGGGAAGTTGAAAGAGTACTCCTAAGACTAGATTAGCATGTACAAGCAAATGAATGAGAAAGAAATATAGATGGAAAAGGCTTGCATTAATTCCATGTCAACACAAAACCGTGACTGGAAACCCATCTTGGATAGCTATGCCATGATCCACCAAGTGGAAGTGAAAAATAATGACCTGCAGATTAAGAATTTGAAGGTGTACATGTTGTTAGCTAACCTTCATTATGCTAACCTTACCATGTTAATAGCAGGTTGACCCAGAAATGAATTGGAATAATAACTAGGAGCCACCTATGCTTTATATGAGAAAGAGTTTGTACATAGGAACGATGTTCTATAGAAAATTCATGTAGCAAGCTTTACAATAGAAATAATTAAGGCTCATTAACATGGGCAAAGAGATATAGCTTTATACCTAGCTAGGAGACTAAAAAATTATTAGAAATTAAGAGAAAAGGCCATTTATTTTGAGGAGGAATGGAGGAAGTTCATGGAACGGTATGTGAAAGTTAATCAAATGTTCTTGTAGTTTCCATGTCCATGAGATGTACCAGCTCCAACACATATTAGATCATTAGCCTAGATGGTGCATGACTTGAGAATAGAGCAGGAGAAGTTGTAGGTTCTCCTAGATCATTACAAATTCTAGAAGCTTGATGACAAAGAAAGTAAGCCAATGGATGAGCCACTACCACTGGGAACTACATAGCTTTTTCAATTTTGTTATGTCATGTCATGTTTATTTTTTATAAAAACACCACTATGGCATGAAATAGTTAGTTTTGTATCTATTAGAGTTAATCAATAATTCCATAACTTCCCAATATTTTGTAAAGAACTTGTTTCTCATTTTTTTTAACTTAAGGATAAGTTTTCATTTAGTCATGGGGATATGATGAGTCATGTTTTCGTAGGGATCCAATATTGAAGCTATGTTATCAAGTATCTAATATTGGGAAACAACCTCTAATTTTGGGGATCTAATATCTCTTTATTCATGCTGGCCTATAAATACAACACTTGGGTGCATAGTTTGTAGATACATATTATAGATTATAAACATAGAGAAGAGAATAGATAGGTTTTCAAAAGTAAAAAAATTCTATTAGTTTGTTTTTGGTGCATGCCTATAGTATGATGTTAAGTGATTATTTGACATCCTTATTTGAATGTGATGTACATGGACATGTTACATGCTCCATAATAAAAATTGAGATTACTTGCATCATTGTAGCATCCACTTAGTTATATTATTATTAATTACTTAAATGTTTACTATTTTCCTTAGTTAATATTTATCAATTATTGCTCTTTATTTTTTCTATCATTAAGCTAAATGAGTACAACTAATCATGAGCACTTAAGTGTAATTACATGGTAACCCTATAATGTTATCATTTGGTACGGCTAGTAATGGTACACTTGGTAATCCTAGCAGTAGTTGCACAATGTTCAAGGCATGTACAAAAGGTTAGGAAAAAATACTCATTGCACATAGGCTAGTTTAGACTTTACTTTCCATTGTTAATTAGATTAAATAATTAATTTTCCTATTATCATTAGGAGTAGCATATGGCTACAATAAAATCATTTATCATATACCTCACTTTGGACTAAATCATATGTGAAAAAGCAACCACTACTCCAAGTGGGAAGACAACGAACTATGATCAAGACATAATGATCTAGATTATACAACTAGTTGCCTCCATGGAATTTAATTGGATCATGCATAAAAGCTTATGATTTATATGATTAAGAATAGGGGTACACATCGCTTATCAAAATCCATTTGATGTGTTGTGTTGAGAAAGCCTTTCATACCAAGCTCTTGGAGCTTGTTTAATACCATAGATATTTTTCT
This sequence comes from Gnetum montanum, assembly GCA_015680685.1. Classification (NCBI taxonomy): domain Eukaryota; kingdom Viridiplantae; phylum Streptophyta; class Gnetopsida; order Gnetales; family Gnetaceae; genus Gnetum; species Gnetum montanum. The sequence goes on from MNCI01019814.1 coordinate 61,894, forward strand.
TAAGCTTGTAGAGATAATCAATCTTGATGGAATCAATAAATCCTTTAGGTTTTTCAATGTAAACTTCTTCTTATATGATTCCATTCAAGAAGCCACTTTTGACATCCATTTGATAGAGCTTAATGTTGTTAATGATAGCATAGGAAAGCAGAAGTTTAATGATAGCATAGGAAAGCAGAAGTTTAATGATAGCATAGGAAAGCAGAAGTTGTTAATGTTGTTCAAATCAATTTCTTCTTATTGGTTGTATCCTTTGGCAACCAATCTAGCCTTGACTTAAATGATGTTTACATTATCATCAATCTTCTTTCCAAAGATCCATTTTATTCCAATAGTAAGTTTATCCTTGGATCTAGATGTTAAGTATCATACATTATTTCTAGCAAATTGAATAACTTCATCTTGCATAGCAGAAATACATCCTTTCTCACTTTTGACTTTCTTAAAGGTTTTTGATTCGAGTTGAGGGAGATATGCTGAAAAGGCACAAATCTCTTTGATTTGGCTTCTAGTATGAACACCATCTTAAACCTTCTCAATGAGATCATTAAGAGGGTAACTTCTAAAAAGTCTGAGAATTTTTGGTTGAGTGGGAAATATCTCTTAATCATTATCATTTTCTTCTTCCTCATGATCACTACTAGATTCTAAATTTTTATCATCTTGCACTAAAGTTTGGCTAGATAGTTTTTGAATGGGGATAGGTTCATCATCAAGTTGAGGAAAAGTAATGTCATGATCATCAATTTTGACATTTATGGTTTCCTCCACCATATTGGTTCTTTTGTTAAATACCCTGTAAGCTCTACTAATTAGAGAATATCCTAAGAAAATTCCTTTATCAGTTTTTGCATCAAACTTTCTCTCAAGTTATCTTTATAATTTAAAATATCACATTTTGAACCAAAAACATGAAATTAAGCTACCAAAGGTTTCCTACTAGTCCATAAGTTCATAAGGAGTTTTAGAAGTGAATCTTCTTACTAGAAATTTATTTGACACATAACAAGTAGTGTTGATGGCTTCAGCCCAGAAGTGATGAGGAAGACTTTGATCATTTAATATGGTTCTCCTCA
>MNCI01019825.1:0-37798 GCA_015680685.1 Gnetum montanum
TTCTTGAATTCATGGCATAATTTGACCAAATTCTAATCAAAATTTGTTGATTCTTTTATGAATATCGATACATTAAAAAAGTGAAAAAAATAATATGTAAGAGTAAGTAGGTTACCTAGCATGTGGAATTGTAATGCTCAATGTGTGAGTTGAAAATATCAAATTTGAAACTTGCAAAGCATTTTAACCCCGACAAGCTAGAATATATAGAATTTGTAGCCTATGGAGAATTTTTGCCTTCCACAAGCTAGGATACATGACATTTATAGCTTGAAAAAAACATTTTAGCCTATACAAGCTAAGATGCATGAGATCAACAACCTATGGAATATAAATCTTAATTTTACATTGAAAAGTACCCTAAATTTCATCAATAAAAGGCCATAATGTAGGATTTTTGGTGAAAATAAGGCAATTGTATCTACTATTATAATTCCACCTAATTACAACAAGAGGTTTTGACTATGGACTCTTAAATAACATTATGAATTTTCTTTGGGTTGTTTCATTGGTCCCTCTTTATTGATGTTTTGATGATTAAATTGAGAGATATCAACAAAAAATGTGAAATGCCACCATAAGTTCATCACCAATGCTCCCTCTTCACACTTGATTTTTTAGCTATTAAACCATGCCCAAAAGTTCTTGCAATGATAAAATAAATTTAAGATTGGAGTGTTACAAGTTTGAGAGGAGATAAAGGATTATGTTAGTTATTGGGGAATGGTTACATGGGTTAATAAAAAGTTCCAAATGTTGACATCATGGCTTTGGTATGGCAATAACATGCACGTTGATCAAAGAGGTTTTTATGCTTTATGCTTGAACTACTGCTTACTCGATAATGTATTAGAGGAACCAACACTTCACTCTTGAGCTTCCTTGATCATTAGGCTTCTCCCTTTGTTTCTTAGAAGATGTTGATTTGACTTTAGGTTTCATTGGTCTCTTGGCTTTCCTGTCAATTTGCTTCCTATTTATTTTTGGTTGAAACATTCATTGAGCTTCATTGTTAATGTGACTTCTCATTCTCAGATGTCATGGAAAATGTCAAATATATGTAACATTCAACATTATGCATAAAGGAAATAATAGAGAAAGTACAATAAGAGAGAAAAGAATGCTTTAGTAATAAGAAATGGAGTCTCTAGATCATGCTCTAAGAGTGTTCCTTGAGGTTTTCTTCCTTTTTCATCTATTCCTTAGAGGTAATCCCACACTACCACCATGGTTAAGCCTACAACTGGCCAAAAGAAATGATCTGTTCACTTCTTGTCCAGCTTCACCTATCTTCTGTGACTTACCTATATTGACTCCACCACTCCATGCCTGGAATAACCTCTAAGCTTGGGTATAAATGTCTTAGGTCAAACCCCCAAAGGTTACCTCAAGATTCACATCCATTATTACAATGAATCCTTTAGCATCTTAATTACAATCATTGTTTCAAGTCTTGTTACAATAATAATAATACTTGTTATGAAGAGATACCATCTTTGTTATGCAGCAACATAATTTGGGAATGGGAACATAATAATCTACCCCCCATAGGTTTTGTTCTTCCTTGAACGAGTCCACATTCACTATCTCTTTTTAGCTTCAATGCTTCAGTTATGATCCTTTACTCCAATAATTTGATTTCTCCTTTGAACTTGAAGTTGTTTATTGATTATTTTGCAAAAAAAATATATGTGAGAATTATATATATATATATATAAGCATTAAATATTATTTTAATAATACTTATCTCATTTTTTAATAATACTTATCTCATTTTAATAATACATTATTTGTTATATTCTATTTTATTCTAATAATACTTATCACATTTTCTAAGATAATGTGAAGAAGTGAATTAAAGATCTACTAACCACCAATCACCAATCCTAACTAGGATCACAAAATGTGCAAATCATATATGGTTATTTAAGTGAAGGTAGGGAAAATCCTTTATTTCCAACTTTCATTACCTTATATATTTTACTTATCTAATTAAAATATAAATTAAACAATGAAGAAAATTATGAAAATCATAAAAGTAAGGATGAGATATTTCTTGATCTTGGTTAAATTTATGAATTGATGAAAGTAATTGTAATTCTACCATTTATGGTATCGGATGGTTTTGTTTAGGATGGAAAGGCTTGCTCTTGATTCTTCTCAACTTCTTCTTTAGAAATTAATTCTAGTAACTAGGTAACTTGGAAGAATTTGACATCATGCCAAATATAATCAGAAGTCTCAATGAAGAATGTTATTAATCCATCTTCATTAATCATAGTAGAGTAATTGATAAATTATGATTCTTGATGAGCACTATCCATCAACATCATTTGTTCTTGCATTATGGGATCTAATTTATTCATTGAAGATTCAAAATAAGTAAACTATGCACTAGCCAATGGAATTGCATGTTGAGTTGATGGAAACATCTTCCTCAAATTAGGTTCATCTTCTAAATATTCCTTTACACATCCATATTTTAAGAATTGATAAGAACTACTTTCAACTTTTACATTGAAGTCTCCTCAAAGAATAAATGGAACTAGATTAGTATAGCTTAAGAATAGCTTATTCTTCAAAATTTCCTCTATTTGTTTAATCAAATATGCTTCTTGACATAGCCTAACATCTAAACATGTGGTTTTGACAATTAAATGTGTGTTAACAATGCATACACATATTTTTGATAATTAGATTTTTAGAATCAATGCCAAGGCTATGTGATTTTTCCAAAATCTTGGCTCTTCTTTCTTTTCCATGGTTTGAAGTTCTAGAATTTTGAAAACCATAATTTCTAAACTCCATTCAAATCTTTGTACCAATTCAAACTTGGCTTCTTTATAAAAGATCATGCAACCATCCATGTTGTGATTTTTGCAGTAGGCTAATCTATATGGCTCGAAAGAAGAATGTTCACAAGAACCTTTTTGCTTATAAATACCTATGTATTCCATATTTTCCAAATGTAGTTGGAATTGATATAGAAATTCCCATGGAAAGACTTCTAGCAGATGTAGAACATCAACATTTAAATCTTGTAATTTGCTAAAATGTATGGGTATCAACATTCATGCCAATTTAAGGCCCATGGTGGACATAAAGGATGTTGTTTCTCACTCACTAGGGATCTTGCAAGCATGTTTTATGTTGCAATTTTCATTCTCATTCTTGGATTTTCTACTAGATCATTACTCTTTATGGGTATCATACATCTTGCTGAAACAAGATTTTGAATTTCCATGTTGTTCTGCCATATGATTTAGTCGTAAGATGAATTGATATATATATATATCTTCTTGACCATTTTTATTCATCAACTGATACATCAAATAATTTTGATAATATTTAACTACATTATTTAATTTTAGTAATATATAATTATATTATCTTATTCTTAATATCCTTTCTAATCCCCTTAAGAACACTAACTTTGGCAATGTAACTAATAATATGCCATAGGGATCATAAGACTACCTGCAAAGGTTATTTTTCCCACAAGGCATGATTAATTATTCTTATGTTGTCTACTTTTAGGGCACAGTTCATAATACCATCAAATTATTAGGTACCTAAATGATAAATTTGACCTAACCATTGAGTCTAGAAGGATTAAAAATATTGGAAATGACTATTCATATGTTAAAAATGGACATTGCATGGTCACGTTATGCTAAAGTTAAGCTTTTGAGGGTCTTAAGGGTCTTAAGGGGTGAAAACTAACTTTTGGGTTTTCAAGGAGTGGATTTGACTACACCATTTTATCTAGAAGCTTGAAATTTATGGAAAACAACTCTTCATTTATTAGAAAAAGGCTTACAAAATTAAAATTTATGGCTTTTGGAGGTCTAGGACCTTGAGCATGAAAAATGAGACTTCCCAAGACGTCACTCATCCCACTACTACTCTAAAACAAGCATAGTTAATTACAAAATTCTTATCTCACATGCTACTAATACATCAAACTCCTTTTTAGAAAATTTTTTCCACATTCTTTATTTTAGCTTAACATTTAACAAAAAAAAATTTCAAATTTTTAATCAACTGCTGAAAAAGCTCAAATTTTTCATTAGTTAACAGAAAATTGGAATTCGGTGGAGAAGGCATTTTTGGATGGTGCCAATAGTGCTTGGAAGCCCTAGGATAGCCCTTTATGAATGGCACCATCAGTGCCCATGGAGTGTGGGGGTAGCACTTTATGGACATTATTATTAGTGCCTCTGGAGCATTAGGGTAGCTCTTTATGGGTGGTATCATCAATGTTTGAAAGCACCAAGGTAGTTCAAAATCATGGTAGATTTTTCAATGATGGTAGAGGCAATAATATTAGTAGTGGTAATGATGGCAGTGCAAAATAAAAAAACTTTAAATAGTGATATCTCTCAAACTATAACTCTAGTCGAGATGAATTTTTTACTATTGAAATAATCTCAATGAGTACTATGCATTGGACATAATCATATAATTAAAAAACGAAGTCAAAATTTTATGAATTAAAAGGACCAAAATATTTCATTTTGTTGAACTAACATTTGTATGCTGATATATGATAACTTAAGGTCTTCTAGATTACTTAGATAATGAGTTTCAATAAAAAAATATTAATTCAGCTCATGGTTACTAAATTTTTGGAAGAAAATTAATAATGACCTTAATAAATTAATATTTATAGTATTAAGATGAGTAAGAGTTACCTGAACTAGTGTGTCCTTATCTTACCAACATCTCTTACAATTGATGAATCTTGATGAGGTGTAATCAGAACTTCATTATTCAATGATATCCATGAAAGAATTTTGTTGGTTGGTGGGATCTATGTCTTTTGTAGATATCTCATGCACTATTCATTAGTTAGTTCTGAATGAACCTTGAATCATGCTTTTCTCTTATATCAATTTTGACATCTGGTTCTCGAATGTTATGGAAAATGTCAAATATATGTTATATTAGACATTATGCATAAAAAGACAATATACCAAACATCATATATATGTAACATTTTACATTATACATAAAGAAAATAATAGAGAAAGTGCAAAAAGAGAAAGAAAAGAATGCTTTATTGATAAGAAATGGAGGTTTTGGATCATGCTTTGAGAGTGTTTCTTGTTGTTTTCGTCCTTTGACATCTATCCCTTAGAGGAAATGTAGCACTAAAACCATGGTTAGGCCTAAAATTGACTAGAATGGATGCCTAGTGCACTTCTTGTTCCACTTCACCTAGCTTATGTGAGTTGCCTATATTGGCATCACCACTCCATGCCTAACATGAACTATAAGCCTAGGTATAAATGCTTTAGGTAAAACCTACAAAGGTTACCTCAAGATTCATATCTATTATTAAAATGCACCCTTTTGAGTATTAATTAAAACTACCCTTTTGGGTCTTGTTACAATAATAATAACACTTGTTATAAAGAGGCACCATCTTTGTTATGTAGCAACATCATTTGGAAATGGGGACATGACAATAAAGGTCAAATTTTATTTTGTTTTCTTGTTGAATGAGATGTAATACATCCAATGAACTTGATGTTGGAGCATGTTGAAGGATATGTCATATGACCATAGTGCATGAATGTTAACTGAAACACCACCAAATCTAGACTATGGCATTATGGCTACAAATTTTGGCTAAGTGTTGAGGCTATACTCTCCCCTAGATGGGAGCATACTCAACTTCTTGTAGAGATCATAGTTAGTAGGAAGGCTATTTTGCCAAATTTTTTTAAGTGTTGACACTACAATCTTCCTAGAAGGGAGTCTAGTCAGCCACTTGTGGAGAGAATAGTTAGTAGGAAGGCTGATTTTGCAAATTTTTTAAAGTGTTGACACTACACTCTCCCTAGTGGAGAGCATAGTCAACCTCTCATGGAGAGTGTAGTCAGCCTCTCATGGAGAGTGTAGTCATCAAGAAGGCTAGTTTTGCAAATTTTTTCTAAGTGTTGACACTAAACTCTCCTTAGATGGGAGTGTAGTTAGCCTCTCATGGGGAGTGTAGCTAGCCTCTCATGAAGAGCATAGTTAGCAAGAAGGGTATTTTTGGTAATTTTTTTTGCTAAGTGTTGACACTATGCTCTTCCCAAATTGGGAGTGTAGTCTACCTCCCATGGAGTGTGTAGTCTACAAAAATCCATTCTCTCACAGATTTCACCAACATTGAGACTATGCTCTCCCCTCAACATAGAGCATAGTCAGCCTCTTGTAGAGAGCGTACTTAGCTAGAATAGTCTCCAGAAACCTCTACAATGCATCAGCAATGCTTAGATTAGCTTCAAGATGTAGCCAACTCACCTTCAGTGGGCATAGTCAGTAAAATACTTCTTTTTTGTATCTCCTTTTGACCTAAAATTGTAACTATGCTTGACCACATGCTAAACTATGGAGAGCATAGTCCACTGGAGAGTAGTCTCTAGCTTTCATTTTTTAGATACCTTATGATATTCTTGGAATACACATGTGGTTGGAAAAATAGTCACAATCTCATAGTCTCGTAGAGNAGTTGTAGTGTTCTAATGGGCTACAAGGATCTATGCTGGTCTACAACTTCAACTCTTCTTGGTTTTCCAAAATGCCTTTGGTTTTCTTCCAAGGACTCCTTAGCTTAACCAACTCTTCAATTTTCCAATCCTAAAAACTTTGAGGATGCAGGTATTTATACGTTTAGGGTTAGTGGAAAATGTAGGATAACTACCATATGGTAGAGGAAATGATTGGGACTACACTCAATGTAGTCACTATTCATATGGTGTACTTTTCAAGCTAATGGTGTTGTGGTTTGCTATGCTCTGTTAGACTCTACGAGACTATGAGATTGNTCTTTCTTTGCAGTTTTTGCTATTTTACTGCATAGCTACACCTAAAACTATGCATAGGTGATGGTTTATACATGTTAATATCATCCACTTCATTGAGAGTTTTAACTACGCTCATCCTCCCTTGGGCACCTATGATCACGGTTGACACTATCGACACCATTGGCACTATAAACATCCTTAACTCCATAAACACTACCTACACACTTAACACAATCTTGCATCAGCATTGTAGTTAACCATGTTGCACCCTTGTTGCATTTGGTAAGTCCCTATTTGATTGGCTAGTTTAGGGCATCCCATCTCTACCTCTAGCAAGCCCTTGTGTAGATTCAAAGCTAGGCTATGTGCCTATGGACCTTGATGTTCTAGCCATTGATGTTTTTGGTTTCCATAGTTGTTGATGATAGAAGGAGGGTTGAAATACGTTTTTAGGCTTTTTTATGGTTGTCTTGCATGCTTTCTACATCATAGTTGTCTATCAAGCTATTGGTGTAGATTGGACCCCATAGTTGGTCCCCCTAGGACCTCACGCAGCAATCCAAATTACACTTGTTTCCACTATTTGTAAGTATCTATCCTCTTTAGTTGGAGTGTAGAAATCTCCAATGTAGTTATCCTAGTTGGCTTTCTAGTGTGGAGAGCATAGTTAGCATAGTTCACTCTCTAGCATAAAGAGTGTGGTCAATGTAGTTAGTGGTGTTAGCTAGGACAAAGTTAGTTTTCACATAGTCCATAATGTTTCCCAACCATCAACCCTTACAGTTCCCCTATGCAACCCGATCTATGACCATAAATCTAGATCAACCTTCAATGTTAGTGTCAAATGCACTCAACATCTTGCCCATTCAACAAGAGACTAGAGTTCATGACCCTATGAGCCTCATAATGGTAAGACCATGGTAATTGAAACACCACCAATTTTAGGTCCTAGCACTTCAATCACAAATTTGTCTAAGTGTCAAAATTTGGCATATTTTTTCTAGGTGTTGGTACTACACTCTCCAACATAGCTAGTGTAGCATGCATAAAGGCTTGTTTTACAAAATTATCTAACTGTCAATAGTAGTTGGATGAAAGTTTTCTAAGTGTCCTACTATGCTCTCACTCTACTTACTATGCTCCCTAGTGTAGTCAATATAGCATACACTCCCATGGCTAGTTTGGCCAAGTGCCAAGCCAAAGGTGGTAGAGATTTTTTAGGATGAATGAAGCAGTTCAACAAATTTTCTATCTCTTATGTTGTCATGGTTGCTACGCTCCCCAGTGTAGCACATGTTCCAGTGGCCAATTTACCCAAGTGCTAGGCCAAAAGTTGTTAGGATTGCTTGGGATGGAAAAAATAGTTTGACAAATTTTCTATCTTTTGGTTTGCTATGCTTTGCTACACTCCTCAGCATAGCACACTTTTCAATACCCAATTTTGGCCTAAGTGTTAGGAAAAAGGCTATCAAGATAGCTCAACATGAAAGAGACATTTTGGCAAGTTTCTGAACTCTTGAGGCTACCTCTCCTACTACTTTCTAGCTAGTGTAACATGAAAGGAGACTGCAGATTGTATCAAAATTTTGGTAAGTGTCCCTACTACGCTCCCTATGATAGCTAGCATAACCAGTGTTGGACATTATTTTTTGCAAAAATTTGACTAAGTGTTATGTTACACTGTAGAGCATAGCTAGCTTGACACTGAAGAAAATCCTTCAAAAGCCTTCGAAAGCCTCTAGAACTTAGCATCAAGCTTTTTTTTAGGTCTAACATTTCTTCAGTAAGCAAGATTAGCAATTTGCATCTCTTTTGCACCCCCATTGGTCCCCAAAATTGTTCCTATGCTTGACCCTACATGAAAGAGGGGAAGACATAGTCCTAGAGTGTAGCCTCTAATCTACACTATTTTGCGTTACTTGTAGGTACATTGTGGTCTTGGCAATGTAGTAAGAATTCAGTGGCCTCTGGGGATCCATGACAATACTCTAGAGTGTAACATTTTTTTACTCCAATAGAAGCATAGCAAAGCTCAATGTAACCTCCTTTGACCCTCATTGTCATATGTTTCCTCATTTTCATTTCACACTAACCCTCATTCCACATGGCACCTGATCCACATTTCATGCTAACCTTAGCCCTATAAATACCCTTACATTCAACATTCTAGGGGTTGGGAAATTAAAAAATCATTGAGCATTTTTGCATTTTGAGCATTGCTAGCATCCTCGCACCTAAGCACTTAAGCACACCTAGCATTTTGCACTTTGGTGTATCCTAGAATGTAGTTCACCACTGTACCTATAAAACAAGGCAACAACGAATCCAACAGGTTTAGTCCCCATAGAAGTCATTAGTTCTATGCCCCAAAGATCCCAAATATTGCAACTACACTACTACGTTGCCATTGTGCTTACTTGTACACCATGCACCACTCTAACCTCTTTTCCTGCAGTAGCTACACTCTCTTATTTGGGGTGTTGCACTTTTGTTCTCAAGTTTTGTTGCATTTTTTCAAGTATTTTTATTTGGTTTTGAGCATAGCACTTGCATTTTTTCATTGTTTCATATGTATTTACACATTTACATCAATATTCTTAAGCCAGGACACCCCACTATGCTCTAGCTTAGCTAGTCTTAGTGCCTACACGTAACGTTGCATAAACCCATCTCAGAAACGATCATCTTAACACCTTATAAGTGATTGTTTGATCAAAAAGACCATTTAGGACACCTCATTTTCATTTTCTAGCATGACTCTCACATAGATTCAGGGTTAGGCTATACACATGTTAACCTCTTAGTGTTCTAGCCACTAACATTTTTTGTTATCTTAGTTTTTTGGGTGCTAGAAGGAGGGCCTTCCTTTCCTTCTATGTTCAAGGGTAGTCCCATATGATTTCTATACCTTTGTTACCTATTTTAAGCTAGCATAGATGTAACACCCTTGTGGACCTACCATAGTAATAGCTAGATCATAGGCCAGCGTAGGAGTTGTTTACAATTTGGTTAGTATAGATTTGTCCTAGATGTTGATTCCCCTAGAACCCTATAGGACAAAAGCCCAATTGTGTCCATTGTGTTAAGATTTGGGTGTTCTAGAGAGTGTAAAAACCTCTCAGAGCATAGCAAGTGTAATGTCAAAGTTAGTCATTTTCTAACAACATTTCAAAAGTTAGTAATTCTTTTGGCTTGTTTTCATAGTTTTCATACTTAGCCATTTCTTTAATGTTTTCTGCACTTAATCATTTTCTATTTAGCACTGTCATTTCTTACATTTTTACACAATAACATGAATCTAGTGAACCCTTCAATATCTACCCTAAGCATAGAGGTGGCTCGTCCTGTCTAGCAGGTGGTAGACATTGAGCCTCCACTTAGTCCCATAAAGCCACAATGGTAGCCACTTAGACTATGTAACCAACTACCTGAGCACATGGTGCTTAATGAAGAAAAGTATAACTTCCTCTATGTGAAAATTCAAATGGGTTTGTCCCTAGACCACCAAGAACTAGATGTAAAAAGTAGCTTTGAAATCATACACTAGAATAGGAAGGAGTTCCTTCCTACACCTAACACATTCATCCCACTTATTAAGAACTTTAGCTAGTGCTACACCAACTCATTAGAGTGAGTGAGCCGAATGACCATGATGCAACATCAAACTACGATGAGCCCTTGCAAGATGGGCAAGAGGAGTTCAAGGCTCATTTAGAGAGTGGTGTCTCATTTTATGCCTCTAGCCAATAGCCCATTTCTAGTTTTGTTCCTCATCATTCGTAGTCATCTACATTCCTTGAGGTAGTAATGTCATTCTCACCAACCACATCCATGACTATGGTAGCTAGCTACCCAATATTGCACACATAACAAGGTGTGGGACCCTCCACCACCTTTCCCTTTGTCATCTCTACCCCATCTTCACAACCTTCTCTACTAACATCTACAATTCCAACATAGTTGTATGTGCATACAATGCACTTGTCTTAGCCACAAATGAGTTAGGTTTCCTTCATCCCAACCATCTCATTAGCACCTCCAACAACAACCTAGGCCATAACCACATGGTGGGCTATAGCCTTTGTGCCTATGGCACAGTGATCACACACCTAGCAATACATGCAACAACAAATGCAATAAGCATCCCATGTGGTGGCATAGCCCATAGTAGGGCTATGGGCTACTCAGACAACACCATGGATAGCACAACTAGTGTAACCAATCACATATTCCCTAAGTTTGGACTAGGTGTTCCAACTCATTTAAATGTTAATGAAGGAGGTTAGATGGCTTAAAGTGGCTAACTTAGAAATGGTCCACATGATAAACTTCTACCAGGATGACCCTATCGGTCCTATGGTCCCACCACTAACTCTGCCTCCTAGGGTCTAGCTTCCCTAGTTTACCAAATACAGTGGTGAAGGAGATTCCAACACCCACCTTGGAACTCTTTATTCTAAATGCCTACTTCTGCAAGCATGGACACATGCAATAATGCACATCTTTGCCATGTGCTTGACCAACAAAGCTCTTAACTAGTACTATGTGCTTCCTAGGGCTTCCATATGCACTTTGGAAGAGTTGCTCAGCCAATTTGTGACTTTCTTCAAGTACAACTTGGAACCCGAGTGTGCTAGAGCTAGTAAAAAAATTCATATAATGTTGCACCACCTCCCTTAGTGAAATGCATGAGCTGATAGTAGAAACTCACCTTCTGGCTATCTTCAAAGGTGTAATAAATGACTTTATTAAGTCAAAATTGTACTATTTAACCTTACACTCCCTCAACCAAGCCTTTGCTCAAACAAATAGCACATAGAATGTAGCAGAGGCTAATAAGAACCTAGCATATGTGGCCTATAGAAATGCACACATAAAAAAGAACAAGAAAAAGGGAAAGGCAATAACAACTATTCTAGTTGTGGCCAATGAAGCCAAACCCAACAACACTAAACCAATGGCCAAGGTGCCTAAAGCCCTAGCCAATAACAACAAAGCATCAAGTTTTGGAACTATGGGAACCAACTAGCCCACACCATTGGTGGTCATAGGGAAAGCTCCCCCAAGGGCAAACTTTGAGTGCAAGGATCACTTAATGTATACCCCATTGCCCATCAAGCTATTTGAGCTTTTGGACTAGTTGCTTTGTGCTAGGCACATCCAACATAAGAAAATGTTTGAGGACACATGTAAGCACCATGAGAGGTATTTTGAGATCCTTAGAAACTCCTCAGTATCTATGCCAAATGAGCCTATGGTTGTTAAAAACTTTAAATTGGACCGATTCTGCAACTATCACCAATTGTAAGGCCATGATACAAACTACTACTTGGCATTAAAAGATGACATTCAGTGCATGATCGATAAGGAAATTTGGTCCTTGATGATAGAAATACCATATGACTAGAAAAAAATCAATAAAAGTCTATAAAGACCCCCTCAATGCTAGTGGTGTAAGTTACATCATCAATGCTATCAGTGTTGATAACAACATAGAATTGGCACATGAACCATTTGTGGTTTGTGTGCCCTATGGTAACACTGGGGCCTCAATGTCAACTAGACCACAACCTCATTTCATCATCAAAGCACCACCTTGGGCACCCACAACATCCTTTGTGTTTAGGGCCTCACAGCATGTTGTAGTGATGACAACCCATATACCCTTTGTCATTTAGTTCCCAGGATGTGTAGACCCCCCACCTTCCCGAGGTCTAGTTGTGGGAACTACATCATATCCTACTTGATCAAAGTCATACCTTAAGAGATTTAATGAGTGTCTTGTTGAGAAAATTATTATGAATTGTATGGATTTAGATCCTTCCAAGTTGGTCCCCTTATCAGCCATCCCCATGGCCTCATCATCTTATATTTCCTACGTAAGCACAGATAACCAATGATCGAGCGCTAAGGCTTATAATCTCACTACACAAGCAAAGGTTAAATCTCCTCCCTAGTATATTAATATCTTAGGTTATATCGAGGAGGTAAGGGCTACTAAAACAATAGATAGTGGAAAATATTTCTAAGATGCACTGACACAAGTTAAATAGGCTCTCAAACAAAAGAACATATAACTTGGTAATAACCTCCTTTAGTCACTATGAAGTCCTAGTTCACATGCTAACCTCTATTCCTATCAAAGAGGAAGTTTTAGCAAATGAAAATGCCATCCACGCTATACTGCTTCCCACCACAACCAAAGAGTCAAGGTCAACACCCTTGACATTTCGTGATGAGGTGGTCAAGGTTGACCTTGAAAAGGGTCAGGTGGCCAGTGCACCAATGTTTATAATGATTTGCATAGGGTAATATAGAATTAAAAAGGTGCAGATTGATGATGGGGAAACAACCAACATCATCCCATTCCTTGTCATTGACAAACTTGGCCTGGTTGACTAGATCAAGCTGACAAAGATAATATGATTGAAATCCTTCAATGGAGCATGTGTTGTTGTAAAGGGAATGGTCACCATATCTTTTGTGGTAGGGGAGAAATTCCTCATTATTTCTAAGTTTATTGTTGTTAAAGAGATGCTTGGATTCAACTTGATACTAGGGAGGTCTTGGCTAGCTCAGTTATGGGTTGTTTCTTCACCTATCCATCGAGAGATCCACTTGCCTATGAGGGTGGAGAGGAGGTGATCTATGGTGATAATGTAGCTCCCAAAACCATTAACAATGTTGATGTTAAATAAGGATTAGAAGAAAAGTTCTCTGAAGACATGCCACTTGTTTAGGGTGAAAGCCAATGTTGTTTGGTTGATCCACCTAAACAACCAAGTGAAACAAGCAACCTCCCTGAGGAAGCTCTTTGGGTAGAATTGTCCTTTTACACAACTGATGAAGATCTAGAAGAGTATTGCCTTGTGCCTCCTAGGCCTTATGTGCCTCCTAACCTACATTAGGTTAGAAAACACTTACATGCCTAAGGTATCCCCTTAGTTCATTTTCATGTTTTTCTTAACTTTTATTCTTTTCTTGTATAGTTACGTTTGTGTAGTTGTTTGCATTTTTCATCAGTTATTTCATTTCTTTAGCTTATGTAGTTTTGTTTAGATCTTTATTTCTCAAAATAAATAAATAAATAAATAAAAAGAAGTGACTTGCTAAAGCCTAAAACTAGCAACTTACTTTCTTTGCACGATGGCCCAAAATGGCCTTGAACTAGCAATGGCCCTTTCATCATGGCTTTAAACTAGCATGGGGTTGACAAGGGGCCTAATTGCATCAATCCAATCACAAGTTAAAATTACAGAAACATTACATAAAATAAAACAAAGTGATATATGAATAATCATCATATTTTCATTAAATCATCAATAAAACATGTAGTTCAAGAATACATCCAAAACAAAAAATTGTCAAAATACAAAATTACCCAATAGTAGGGCTACATTTTTGGGCTACTCAACCTACAATGTTTGGTGGGGGCTAGTGTTCTTCCTCTTCCTCTTCCTCTGTTGCTCCACTGGGGCCTACACCATCATATGGAACTTAATTTAAATAAAATAAAACAATAAATTAGCTAAAAAATAAGTAAGTAAGAACATCATGAAATAAATAAAAGAGTATGTACATGACGAGTAACAAAAAAAGTGTTGTTCTTGTTGTAGCATTGTAATTTTGGGATCTGCTAAATTCTAGATAAAGGTCTAAGGCCCCTAGGGAACTAGCCTAAATCCCCTACTCCATCATTTGTAGTAGCCTCATTAGATATGAACCTTAGGATGCCTCAATTTGCCCTAGGTAATAGCGTTTCTGTTATGACATTGGCTGCTTCTACTACCAAGTGTGATCATATCATCACATTGAAGTGATGATGCAAAAATTCTAGGAACTCCTATGCTCCTGACATGAACCATAATACCTAGTGGTCCACATGTGTATTTGGTGCAAGTACATTTGGCATGGGTTTGCTCATATAACACAAGATATCCACTAGCTCAACCACAATGAGGATGGATTTTAACAGTATCCTATGGCCACAACAGCAACAAGAGGAGAATGTTAGCATTGGATACAAAAAAAAAAAAAAAGATGCATAAAAACTATACTTATCCCCACAGGAAAGGCACATCAACATATCCATTTGATATGCCTAGTCCTGAACAGGGTACATCACTAATGTCTACATTTCATATTTACACTTAGTATTTTTTTGAAAATATTATAACTTTAAAAATATCAAAAAAGTTTCTAACTATTGGTTATGCTCCCCATAGAGCATAACCCTCAAAATTTTAAAATTGTTTCTAACTGTTGGTTACACTCATCGCAGAGCATAACCTTTGAAAAATTGCAAAAAATTCTAATTGTTGGGTACATTCACTACCAAGTGTAACCCTTGAAAAAAATACAAAAATTTCTAATTGTTGGTTATGCTTACCACAGAGTGTAACCCTTGAAAAATTTGCAAAAAATTATAACTGTTGGTTATGCTCATCACAAAGCATAACCCTAAAAACAATTGCAAAAATTTCTAACTATTGGTTATGCTCACCATAGAGTGTAACCCTCAAAAAAACTAAAAAAATTTCTAACTATTGACTATGCTACCTATAGAATGTAACACTTGAAAATAAAAATTTTTCTAACTTTTTTGTCATGCTCTTAGCATCATACCATGGTGTGACAGCTATGACCCTTGCAATTGCCTTGCCTGCTTTGTTACACTCTGGTGCTTGGTGTTGATTAACCCTGACCATTACACTTTATGTTCACATCTTCTAGCCATCTTGGTTGTGACCAAAACAAACAAAAAAATGTGTGTTCATAAATGCAATTTTGGCCCTATCCCATGCCACACGTGGTACACCAAAAAACCCTCATCTCACACCATGCATTGTACACCAAAAAACCCTCATCCCATGCCACATGTGGTATGCCAAAAAACCCTCATCATGTGAGATGTGCAATATGTAGAAAACCCTTGTCCCATGTGTGCTACACAACAAAAACCACATGAATACTAAGACTCACAAAACACATCCATGTGCACTCACTCCCTCTTCCTAATCATGGATGCTAGGGAAACCATCGTGGTGGTTGCAGTCCTTGCCCAGGGTAAGTTACCCCTAGAACCCCAAAACCCCAAGGTGAACAAGGAAAAGGAAGAAATCACAATGGTGGAGCATAGTGCCTTACCTTACTGATGGTGTCTCCCTTCAATCCTCTATGTGCATTCTAGGAGGGCACCTTAATGCACATTCACCCTCATCTATGTTGGTAAATTTGGGTATTGGTGTTTATTGCAATGCATCATGGTCAATGGTTATGCTCTTACTTTTCTCTTCCTCTTTGCTATGCTCTAACTTCCTCTTCTTCATCGCTATGCTCTGATTCCCCTCACCTTGGCTATGCTATGCTTCATGACTATTTGTTTTAACTTTTAAAAATGATAGGTTGACTATGGTAAAACATTTATTTATACCATCTGAGGTGAAGGACATGTTACCCCACACCCTCGGGTATTGTCCCATGACCTGCACATAACGTGGAATAAGCGTAGCTTCCAAAGTTATAATTTTTTTTAACTTTTCCAACATTCATATACTTAGAGAATTTTTTGCCATTTTTTTGATTTCCTAGTAAACACCTAGACTAATCCCACATTCAAAACCTTCCAAGACTTGTGCAAGGTTTGAAAATGTCAGTGGCTAGAACATTGAGAGGTTATCAGGTGTATAGCCTAACCCTGGATCCGTGCGAGGGCCGTGCTAGAGAAAATGGAAATAGGGTGCCCTAAACGGTCTAGTCTATCATTTAGGGACTTATGTGGTGTACAATAATTTTATGCAAATATTAGGTTGAAATGGAAGAAAACATGGGGTGCACAATAATAGAAATGCATCAAACTATGTAACCAGGAGAATAAGCATGAACAAGTACAAAAAGATGCAACATATATGTTATAGCAAAAAGAATGAGAGTTTAGGTGAGAGAATGCACCACCCTAAAATTGGGGGATTTGATCTTTATTTGGATGATGAATGTGTACAACTGGTATGCAGTACTGGATAGGCACAGCTGGCAATGGAACGATATGGTCACAGCTCCAAGACTACTACCAATGGGATGCTAACAGGAACTAATGAGCCAATTCTTGCTGGGATAAGAGCTGCTATGCTAGGTTGAAGAGAGATTTGAGAAGTGCTACTGCTGGGATTTGCTGTTTATCAACCTTCTATTCGCCAATCTCTTTGTCAAAGATTATTTTTAGAAGGCAATTGCCAAAAGAAAACCTCTAGAATGATGTTTGCTAGGGTATTTATAGAGCCAAGAGCTAGAGAGAGATGTGGCTTGGATATCAAGTGTCCTGGGTCCAATAGGGCACAAACATGGATGTGCTACACTAACGTGTTATGCTATGTTGAAGTGCTATGCTGAATGGAATGAGGCTAGAAGTGAAACATGCTAAGCTGTGACCATATCATTTAGACTGCATGTACCCAAGGGAATACTATATTTTTATAAAAAATGCTTATGAAAAATGTAAAGTGAATCTTAGGCTTTGAGACTACATCTTCCCCTCCCTGATGAGTAGGATCAAGTGTAGAGACAATTTTGGGACTCGACAAGGGATGTAGCAAACAAGGCAAACTGCTAATCTTGGCTATCAAGGAGATGTCGAGGTAGAAATGACCATCGATGATGAGTCCTGGAACTTTTGGAGATGTCCTATGACTTCTTTTCAAGTGTTACAGTACTTATGTTGCTCAGTGTAGTGGAGTAGCATGAATACCCACTCGCTACACTATGCTACACTACACAGCGTAGCACAACAAAGCAGCTACCTTTAAGACAAATCTTGCTTGAAAACTAAAAGTACCCCTTTTAGGCCTGGCAAGGAAAGCTACTTCAGTAGCTAGCCATTACACTTTTCATGTTAAAGGATCCTGAGACTTCTTGGTTTCATCCCTAGGGCACCTTTTATCTTTTAGGTCCTTGTTACGCTATGGTATGCTATGCAACGTAGCATAGTATAGTAGTTAGTATGGGATGAATTTGAATCACAACCTACAATGTTTTTTTAGGAGACTTTGATTGGGACCTAAGGGCAAAGTGGGATAGGTAGTCTTGGAGGTGGAAGCATGGCCAAGTGCAATTCTTTTGCTAGAACAACTTCATGGAGGATCTTCTTGCATTATCACCTTGCTACACTATGCTACACTGTGTAGCATACATAGCATAGCACCAAGTTTTGCCTAAATTTCAGCTTACTTTACAAGTGTTCTATCATGGGATCTCAGTCATATTCTAAGGTGGTAGTAGAATAAGCATTTTTCATGGTTGAAGCATGGGAAATTGTATTTTCCATGTAAAGAAAATTTGAGAAAATATTTTTTCATGCTAGGGCCCTGCTACAGTGTGCTCCATTGTGTAGCATGGCACTCAAAATGAGATTAATTTTGATGAAATTTACTCTATTTTTCTACATCATATAGATCACACTTGAAGGATGAAGCGGGCTAGGCATCTTTGAAAACAAAATATCTACCAACTACATCTTCTGCATCTGATCTAACACTTGCAAAAATTTTAACACCACATGGTTTGGTACACTATGCAGTGTAGCATAGCGTAGCAAGCCTCACAGTTAGAAAAATTGCCAAACTATTTAGTCCATCCTAAACAGCTTCAACAGCTCTTAGCTTGGCACTTGGGTGGACCATTGGCCAGGACATTTGTCAAGCTAGGTAGGCTAGAGAGCGTAGCAAGCTTGATGGTCTGGAAGATAGAAAATTTTCCAAACTGTAGGGTTCATCCTCAATGCCTCTTTTGTGCAAATTGGCCTCATGACTAGGTGTTGCATTGACTATGCTATAGAGGGTGGAAGGTAGGCCCTAAAGTGGCTTCGTAGGAGTTAGGACTTCCAAGGTGCCATATTATCTACGTGGTCCTGTGTGACACCGCGCTTGTAGAGATCCTTGCCCAAATTTTGGGATTGTGTTGAATGATGAGAGTCCCAAATTTGATGGTGTTTCAATGGCCCCTCTTTCTTGACATCTAGAGGATCTACTTGAGAGATGTCAACAAAGAAAATGAAACACCATGTTGAACATGACACCCATACCATTCGTTAGTGCCCACTTAGATAATGCCTTGCTATGCCTGGGAGTGATAGGAAAGCTAAGTATGATAGAGAAATGGGATGGGTTTGAGGAAATTAGGCTAGGAAAAAGGAAAGGTGAAGGATGCATTATCATGAGAGCCATAGCAATAGTGTGATCCCTCGTCAGAATGCTTACAAGGGATTCGATGCACATGAGTGGCTTATCCCTTTGGATTTCAACCTCTCATCAGAGTGCTTAGAAGTGGTCAATCCAAAGCTGAGATGATTGCAAAGCAACTATGCCTTTTTTCTTGGGTACCTAGCTATATCACCATTTTCATCCTTTTTTCTTTGGGAGAAATTGCAGACCCATGTTCATTCAAAGGTAATTGCATCATTGATATAGGAGAGGTGTTTCCTCCCCAGGATGAGTTTGTGTTACGTCCTTGTGGGGCTTTGACCATTCTAGAGAGGCTTCCCATAGGATGAGCTACATTACATCCATCATGGGCTTGGCAGTTGAGCACAAGAGAGGATTTCACACATATTGGAAAAGCTTAGGAGGAAGATGTCAGAAATTGTAAGTATAAGGAAGGGAGGTTAGGTTGGTTGAAGGGATAGTAAGGTATGCACTCTCAAGTAGCTAGGCCAATCAGAGAAGGTACTTTGGAATGATGTAGCACCTTGTCCCAGTGGTGAAATGCATTCTTGAAAAATTCCATCATGGCTTTATCCTACAAACACAACAAAGAGAAAACTAAAAAAATAACTAGCATGTGAGGTGATTGTGAAGTCCTGTCTTCTTAGGACATTGTTGAGGTGGCAAGTGCTATGTCTGATGTGTGTAATATCTGAAGTAGGAAGGCCAATACTGGCTTCAAGTGTGGCCAACTAGAAAACTTCAACAGCCATGCTAGAAATGAGGATTGAAAAGGCTAGGAGCAATGGTAATATGGGTACTCAGGAATTCCTGCCAAAGGCAAGAGTCATGAAATTCATCCGCAAAGTTAAAAGTATAATAGCTGAATTCCTTTTTAGACATTGATGATGGTGAGGGCTGGAGGATGCGAGCATTTTGGCTATGCCATAGTTCTTTTGGGACTCCAGCAAGGAGTGCTGATGATGGGAGCTATGACAAAACTGACTAGTGATGGTGGCAATAGCTCTAAAGGTTAGCAATATGCTAGGGATGGTGACACTACATGTGTCCCAGAGGGTTTTTTTCTTGATGATGTGAACTTCATTCTAGGACTACAACATACGACCCCATCTTTCCTAGGAAGTTCAAAGATATGCATGCTCCCTTGTTCATAGGGTCACATGTGTGAGCTGGGGAGTGTTGCACTACGAACCCAGTTTTAGGTCCTGGTAGACCATTAGATGTGCTAATTTAAAGTCCTAGCAAATCATGGTCCTAGTTTAAGGTTTGGGTAGACTGAGTTGTGCTAGTTTAAGGTCCCAGTAGACCGTTGTGCTAGTTTAACATCGTAGCAAATGGAGGATGGCTAGTTTAAGGTCATAGCAGATCATGTTGTAGGTTCCATTTTTATGTCATGGCCCAAGAACAATCTATGAGTGGTAGTTTTATGTCATGGCCCAAAGATGTGTTGTGCCAGTTTAACATCATAATGGATGTTCTATGCCAGTTTTACATCATAGTAGATGATGGCACTTACCTTGCTTTATATTTGGCATGATGTTGCATGTTAGGTGTAGTATGGTCTTAGGTACAAATGATTGACACGATTTGGGAATTCGTTTCCATCTACGTTAGCAAGCTTGAATGCCCCATTCTCATATGCTTTTGTAACTACAAAGGAGCCTTCCTAGTTGGCTAAGAATTTTCTCATGGGTTCATGAATGGCCTTGAGGACAAAATCCCCCTTTTTGATTGGTCATTGGTGCAAATTACAGTGATGTTTCTATTGTTGCTTGTCTTGGTACCACTCAATGTGGTTAAGTATTTGGGTGCACTCCTTCTCTACAGAGTCAAGGTCAATGATCCTTAACTCATTGTTTTGAGCCTCATCCATGACATTTGAAAGGATCATTCGAAGTGATGTGTTGCTGAATTGGGGCTCGTTATCTATAACAATAGTGATGGGAAGGCCAAATCATGTCACTATTTTGTCCAAAATGAACTTGCAAACCTGTTGGGAACACGTGAATCTAGGATGATATTTTGTTGTATGATGTGTGGGTCTAAGCCTGGCATATCTTCATATGACCATGCAAACACTTTGGCATTATCATTGAGGACTTTAGAGATGTTTTGTTTAACCTATGACTCTAGTAAAGTGCTAACCTTTAATGTTCCTACCTTGCCTCTGGATGTAGTCACAGGAATTACGGTAAGGGGGTTCCTCAGTTACATCACCGGCTTCCAAATCTAAAGCTTGGACCAAATGTTCAGGCTAGTCCAGGGATGTTTCTAAGGATGCTATGTTGGTTTCATAAGGGGGTGGTTCGAAGTCTACCAACTCTACATTCAAACATCTTATAAACTTGCCATGGGGTCTTTTCAGAGTTAATAGTGAATGGAGATCATCATACATAACCATTTTGAAGCACTCATGTAATAATAAGTAAAAAAAAAAAAGTCAAGTGATACTTTCTTAACACAGAAAAATGCAATGAAACATATGCAAGGTAATTATGAAATGTTAAAATGTTGCCAGTTTAACATCTTTGTGTACTGCGACCATGCAAAATTATATGTCAAAATTACCAGATAAGGTCATAGTGGACCGTTACTATGACTAGAATATAGAGGGAATTCTAAAATTACCACTTTAAGGTCATAGTAGAGCATTAATGGGATTAAAGGTTAGGAATGAAGGGCAACTTTTTGGGTATATTTATGTGCTACGCTACAGTTATGTGGTACACTGTAGTAGACATGGGACATCTCATGCTATGTTGCAGGGGATAGGGATGTTTCTTGTTACACGTGGGATGTGGGATGTCCTATGTTACATGTGGGACATGGGATGTCCCAAAAAGTGATAGGTATTGTAACTTTGGAAGCTATAAATAAGGGATTACCAATGGTAGTCCTGTCATTTTCACTATTAGAGGTAACACCCAAAGTGTATTGTAGTTTAGATAGAGGGGCAGCATAGCAGTTGCAGTGTAGTGCTCAATACACCTAAGTTTGGCAACAAGATGATAGCATGTAGGAATGAACATAGGCATCAAGGTCTCACCAATGTGGATGAAGGGGAATGCAGCTTGTGACATCTTCCTAGGGCACACATTGAGGAACGATAGGAAGCACCATCTACTTGGTAAGTTGCTACATTGTGTTTGTTTATGTTGTTTGGTTTATTCAGTGGGGCTATTGCTATGGTTACCACACCTTAGTGGCCATAGTTGTTATGTTTACTACATTGTAATTGTTGTTTTCATGGCCTTGGCTGCCACTATAGCTGCTACACTATGGTCATTGCTACTCTAGCCATGGTTGCTATTACGATAGCTATGCTACGGTTGTTGCCGCTTCCTTTCCAGTGATTATTGTGGCCATGGTTGTTACGCTACTGCCATGGCTATCATCATGGTGGGTGGGGCATTGTACCATTTCAAGGATTTAGAGGGTTCTAGTTTGAAAGGTTTTGAGGCAACATAGCACATGTTCTGGGTAGTGTAGCACATGCAAAGGGGGTTTTGGTTTATATTTTATTTTGTTACATTCCATGCAGTGGAATAGGACTCAGGTTATGAAAATATTGTGTGTTCCTTCTCATGATGTGTTACTTTTGTTAGCGTGATTGATAGGCTGTGTTCTGTTTTCGATGCTTGTTATGGTATGCTGTCACACTGCTATGCTACCATTCTTGCTACACTACTATACTTGCTATGTTGTCATACCTTCTATGCTATTATGCCTATTACGCTACTATGCTACCATACATTCTATGCTACTATGCCTGTCACACTACGTGGGGTGTATCTGTTGCATTGCTACTTTGCTCATGATGTAGCCACTATGTTGCACATGGTGTACCTGCTATGCTTTCTCACATGCTATGCTACTACGCTGTGCATAACATGGCTGCTATGCTATATGAGACAAGTCACGAAACTAGGGGCATCACGTTTCATACTTGGAAAAATTTATGCAAAAGGGGCTACTATGCTTTACAGTAACTGACATATCTTGTTATGAGCTAACATATATTTATTTTTGTGTATCATGTAGGGTTATGTTAAATCCCATCTTGATCATGATCGAGCTAATAGGGGTTTTGTGTTGCTTAAGTTCCCCTGTGGCTAACGTTCCCCCTCCCCATGCATGAGTAAGGGACCAGGCGGTTTGGTTTCGGAAAGGTGCATAGGAATTCCTAGAGTTCCTCCTTCACCACTTCAGTGTGATTGCATGGTCACACTTTTCAGTCAAGACTACCAGTGTTCTAGTTGAAATTCTATTTCCTGGGGCAAATCAAGGCATATTAAAGTTTATGGCCAATGGATCTATTGAAGGAGAAGGGGTTGGGAGCTCAAGTTGATGATGAAAAGGTTTGAGATGCTTATCGTGGCTTTGGGCTATGATTGAATTGAAGTATTACAATAAGTACAACACCTTGTTTATTGCTAGTCACATGGGCATTTTCTTCCAGAATCCACCTGGGACCATCTACTGTGTCGACGAGTGAGTCCTATGAAGATACTTGGACATGTTTTACTATTTTTTTTACATAGTTGCAATGCTTATTATGCTCTGTGTGTTGCCATATTTTTCATTGACAAGTGTACCGTCCGAAATCATCAGTCTCCAACTGGAAGGAAACAGAGATCATGGGATCATAAGACACGCACAGAAGACCCTACCTTCGCCTGAGGGCGAGTTGGAATGAACGAATGTAGAGTACCTTGGGTGGTCCGCACGCAAATCAGACAAGGATTTCCCTGAGCGTACACCAAAGTGTTTGATGCTGGGTTATACGTAAATGGTGTAGCAGGCGTGAAACAGAGCGTAAACAATGTAACAGATGCTAACCGAGTGTAAACGTAAACGAGTGTAAATAGAACACATGCGAAAAATAAATGTAAATTGTAAACAATTTTGGAAATAATATGTAACAATGGTATTACAGAATGAGAGTACAATGCACCGGTCTAACATAGTTGGCTATTTGGCTATAACTACAAATACTGGAGGAAGATAAAAAGCATATAACAATGCTTTCATCTTCTCCTCCTTACTCCTTGGATCATACACATTATACACAACATCACCAATGTGGGCCAATATGGGAACATCCTAAGGATAGTGTATTTATGGGAAGTAGCTTCTTCACATTAAAAAACTAGGCTACCAAATGTTTTCATTTAATGTTAAATACTTTGATAGTGTTTTGCAGCTCCTGGTAGTCATTTAACCTTCTAGCTAAGTTCTCAATTATGGATCTCTGATCAGTGACATGTTTTTTAAGAACATTGAGTTCAGTATTCACCATTTTAAGCTTTTTCCTTTTCTCCTTATGATGCTTGAACTCGGCCTCATACAATAGGTATGAAGTGGCCACTTTCTTTTCAAAATTTAACTTTAGCCTTTTGGTAGTCAGCATTTCCATGTTTACATAGTGGTGGTTGGTGAGCTCCATGTATTCAATCATATTCTTGATCTATAGCTTCTTGAGGTAGATTTTAGCTTCATTGTACATGTTCAACCCATCAAAAATAGGCTACCACATGTCACCTCCTTGTTAGAGCTACTAGAGGGCCTCATTCACCTATTTCTGCACTAGTTTGATTTGTTTTCTTATTGATCTCCTTTTCCTAACCAACCTAGTCTCTATTGTGGTTCTCGACCCATTCAAAATTTAGGGTCTCATTCTTCCAAGAAGAGATTTTAATTATAGATCTATGGAAAAGGACACAAACCTCCTCCATTGAGAGATTATAGTTCTTGGCTACCGACCTCCTCAAATTCATTGCTACTTTGGCATGTTGATCTTGTTGTCATCTCAAGTATTCAAATGCTTGCTATTTTTGGGCCTCAACAATATGCAGGAGATGATTATCCTTATTTAGATTTTCATTCTATTGGTGAACCTCTAAGAATTACTTCTAAATGTTATAGATAGTGACATTAGCTAAGGACTAGTTAAAGATCAGTAACTCCATTCCATACTCAACCTATTAAAGGTTGGACTAAAGCTACTAAAAAGCTTCATCCCTATTTACTCCTTGCTTGAGTACTACGAGATTAGCAAAGGGGGCTCTAACTTCAGCAACCTCTATAGCCAAGCACTGATTCTTAGCTTTGACTATTTTAAGTTGAGCCTTTGTAATGATGCACTTACCCCTTGCCTCCAAGAATGTCAACTAGGTAGTAGTGATGTCATCCATAAGGTCAACGATCACCAAAATTGGTTACTAGTTTCCCATGAGTCATTCCAGCAGCTCCTCATGATAGGCTGCACTAAATCTCCCACTAACAGTTCCTACAAATATCTATGAATCTCTAAGCATAGTACTATATGGAAAATATGCTGCAAGAACATTTAAGATCTTTCCCACTCTATCTTCCACGACCTCAGCCATTGTTTCTTTCCCTTGATGGTACATCATCAAGATAGTTATCCAATCACCCTCATCCAAGCACACCAAGAAGGTATTTGCATTTATAGAGATTTCTACAAATTGCTATTATCCTAGAATGAGCACCATTACCTCTCAGGCACTAAGACTTGAGCTCATGGATGCTTGAATTCATTGGATAGAGAAAGTTGATGTCATTTTCTCCAACTCGCTTATTGTATGAGTTACCTCATTCAGATGACTCAAGACTAGTCAGTAGATAGATATGTCATTACGAGAACCTACTTTCTGCTACTACAAGAGTTATTATCAGAGATTTTACATGTGCTCCATAGTAGCATGCACCTACAACATTGTTTCATGAGTGGGTGGTGATGGTAATTGCTTCTCTTCCTTGGTCATAGTAGGGACCTTATCCTTTAACATTTTTGCTCAAGAGATTGGAAGTGCATGTCTCAATGTGTCATTGGTGTAGTGAGCTATCCCTCCCATTTTGCATAATTTTAGGATGAGACATAGAAAGGGGAGTGCCTTCCTTCCATGTTTATTTTATTTAAACTACTTTTCTATCTCTAGAATGATCAACTGTGAGAGATTAATAGGGAATTTCCTACTCAAAGTGATGAAAAAATGAGCAAAGAAGGCAATCACCTTATTGAGCCTCACTATTGGATTGAGGTGGTTGATGAGGCGTGACATGCATAGTGCCACGATATCGTGTACGCGATATCGCGGCCGCCACGATATCGTGTCTTTCCTTGCGATATCACGTATGCGATATCGTGGTCTGCCACCATATCTATAAATAAGAGGAGGCACTCCCTTCATTTCCCAATCCTGGCTAGAAGTAGTGAAGCTCTGGCAGTTTGATCCCTCTAGAGTTAGAATTTTTCCCATGTGCCCGCAGTAGGAGTGCTAGAGTGAACGGCTCTTTATTCGAGCAACTTTGTAACCTGAACACAAGTTTTGTACAGCAATAAAGACAAACATGATTGGATAAACCTTGAAGTACATGGTTTTGTTTTATTGTTATTTATTGCTTTCCTAGTGCGCATGAGTACGACTTGATTACGAGCATCTACGGATGTGTACGACTAGTCAAGCAATCGGCTGCTCATCGCAACATGGGAGTACGACTTGATTACGAGCATTGTGACTACTTGGTAACCCAGTAGCATATTCCAGGATCTATGCTTGGTAATCCTAGTGGTAGTCTAATGTGTACGGCTAGTCAAGGAATTGACTACTCATTGCTAGGCTAGAGCGTGTGATAAGTACGACTTGGTTACGAGCACCCACGGGTGTGTATGGCTAGCCAAGGAATCGGCGGCTTATCACACTTAGGCTAAATAGGTGCCTCAGTACAACCACTTTTAGCACTTGCATTACGTGTGGTGATCCCCGTAACGATTAGCATTTGGTAGCCACAGTTGCATAGTTCAGGGTGTGTCCGGTAAGTGGGAACGGATGCTGATGTTAGTTAATTTAGACTTAGGACATTAGTTAGAGTTAGTTAGTTTCTCAACCCTTTCCCTCATAGCTTAGGAGATAAACGGAAAAATACCAAAAAAATCATATACCTNCGAACGATTAACCCCAAGCGTTCTTTGTGGCGTTAAGGCATTTAGTATGCAGAGTTCGACTGGATCATGCGTACACGCTCGTATTCTTATGGTTGAGTGTAGGGGTAGCTCACCACTCATCAGTGGTGGACCACTATCTTGAAGTATGCATGTTCTACCATGGTGAGTGCATCATACTCCTTGTAGTCCACTATGTAGCACTGCTCCTTTTTTACCTATGGATCCACTTGTGTAGAAATCTTTGGTAGATTAGTTCTAGTTTTAGGAAAGCCAAGGGTCTCAAAGATTACTAGAACATTATGAAATACATGAAGAGCGCTAGATAATTCTCAGAACATGATATTTTTATTAGGAGAATGATTTGAAAAAACTCCATGAGGAGTGCACAACTGGATGTAACCAATGTGAAGCACAAAAGACTTGAATGAAAAAATGCTAAGGGATAAGAAAATTAACTAACTAATCTAAGTGGACTCCATGAATGAATAATGGTTATGGTAAGTTCAGGACCAAATCACCAAAGAGACTATCTAAAAATTTAGATGCATCAAACTAATACATTGAACAAAACATGAAAACAAGTAGTGAGGTAAAATGTAGAAAGCAAAGATGGATGAGGTGGAAAGTGGAATGGAGTCCTATATCATGGTCACATGAAGTCCCTTATGGATTCTATGGTTAATATGACTTGATAATGTCCATACTTGGGTTTAATTACAACCACTTTTAGTGACTTTACATTGAGACCTCAAGACCAATCCATTCTCTCAAGCCACAATAATATCCCCACAGATTAATCACTATTCCTGAAAGAGAGGAAACAAGAAGTAGGAAATGAGATGAACCTTAGTTAGAGGGGACCTTCAGGCATGGCTAACATGTATTTCTAGTCTCATAACTAGTTCTTGTAGCCAATTATTTCTTCTAAGGGATGTGCTTTAAATTCCCATTATTGTTTTTTTTCTCAATGTGAACCACACCATGTAAAGACTTTAGCTTCCTGTTATTGGTCAACAATTGAATGATGAAAATCCATGAGAACACTCATGCATAAAAGATGGTAGGAAATTACAAAGAACATCAAATCCCCTTAAAATCACACCCTTTTCGATCCATTTAATCCTTCCCAAGTTTGGAAACCACCAAGGTTACAAGTTTGTTAAAAGTTTCAATTAAGAAGGGATTGGATATTTCCAAAATAAGGAAACATCATAGAGTTTTGTGGATGGGTGGATGATGTGGACTTATTGTCTATTATCATGAGAAAAAACCATGTCTTATTTATCAACACCATAATTTAAAGATATAATCAAATAACATTATAATATCAACCACCACCAATCAATAGCTCTAGTTGCACTTAGTCCTGATGGCAACAAAAAAAAATTCGAAAACATTAGAAAAAGTCAAATAAATTAAAGTAAAATATAAAATAAATTGTAAAATATTTAAGAAATAGAAAAAATTACTAAAAATAGTGTAAAAAAACTAAAAAATCATTTATTAGTTCTTGATTCAAAATGGGACATCTCCCTCACAACTAAGTTGATGACCAGGACAAGAACTACTAATTGGGTAAGATAATTCCATGAATTGTTTGAATACTTTGGTATTTTAATTTTTAAGCCACTAGGTGTCTTTGGTTTATTAGATATTTTTTGGACTCAATTTCACACACACTCTTATTACTTAAGTTTTTTGTGGTCTAGTGTAGGAATTGAATGAACAAATTCAACCTTTAGCCCATAATTGCACCCTTGTTATTACTAGTGATGCATGTAATGTTTTGTCTCTCCTCAATGATAAATTTATCTTTTACATTTTATGTTGGGGTGGTGACAATTTTTGAATCTTGCATAGGATTAGAAGACATTGTTTCAATAAGAAAGGATGTTGCACCTGATTGGCCTTGTGCTGGTTTTGATGAGATAGTAGATCTATGCATTTTATTTACATAAGTGGGAACTATCCCAAAGAAGGGAAATTTTATATTTTTTTGTGGAGATCTGCTAACATGATCATTTCTATGTATGTTCATAGGCTAAGTTGAGGTTGTGGTTCCAATTCTTCCTACATTTTTGGTGGTGGCATATGATGAAGGGAAGTATAAGAGTAGTGAGAGTACACCAAAGAGTAAGAGATGCAAGATGGTGATTCCATAGGAGATGCTATGGGTTGATGATATTTAGGAGGGTGGTAGGATTATTTTATGTAGGTTTCTCAACATAATATCCATATAGGTTTGACTAGTGGTAAGGGGAGTGCTGGTTTAATGATGGCCTCTCCCATGACTATGGGCTTTTCCATTATAGTTGATAGTAGTTTTGAGGTTGATAAGAATTCCCAATAATATAGTATGGTTGGTTGTAGGACAACCTATAATTACCTTGTGAGTAAGGTAATTTCCTAAGCATTTGCTTTTGGAAAAATTTGGGATTCAAAGAAAAAACTCCATACTCATGTAGATGTAACATAATTGGGCAATAACCATTTGAGTGGTCATATTGGAAAATGTTACATTCATCATCCTATTTTCTACTTGATTCTATAACCTCTTCTACTATAGTAATTTTTCATTTTTTCTTATAAGTGTTCCTACCTATTTCATTGTTCATTTTTTTCTTTTTGTTTTGATCACTTGATTTTTTTTGTACTACGTTCTCCCCTATAGTTTCTAAGTAGGTTTTAACTTTTTCATTTATCAACTCCCACATCTTATCTAGCCTTGCTTCAATCTTAGTAATAACCCTTTGTATTGGTAATGTCTATTGTAAAATCACCTCATTCAGAGCTTCCTCGTTTTCCTTATCATATATATAGATGTCTCTTATTTGAATAGTTGGATCCTAGTTATATTCCTCAACACTCTTCCTTTTATATATCTCTTCTTCCTCTTTCACCACTTGTTCTAATAGCCTTTGTATCTAATGGGCTCTTAGTTTAGATATTCATCCTTGGGGTATAGATCCCAAGGATCTTCCTTGTTTAGTTATGAAGCCCATCTATGATGTAGAGAAGCTACTCCTTTTAAGAGAACCCATGACCTCGACATCTATGTAGTAAAGATTTTTATCTATCCAAGGCCACATCCAAGGAGTTAGGATTTCCTTACTTTCATCCTTGGATTTTTTTTTCAAATTGGACACTCTCTCATAGGTTTGATATTTTTCATTGAAAAGCTCAAGCATTGTAGATCACTAGTGGATTGAATTTGGCTCTAATGATCTATACCAACTCTTAGATTCTTCTATGAGTATCTTAGGGAAGAGCTTAAGCTTTTTCCACTTACTTTTTATGTTTAGCAAGGTGTAGGCATCACAAAAGACCTATAGATAATGTTGTGGATTAGAATTATAGTCACCCTCAAATCTAGGAATGTCATTCATATCTAATCAATTAATGCAACTTTTCCTTTGATTCCTATGAAGTATTCTAATTGCCTTTTGTATTTGTGTCATACTCCTAATTGCCAGCAAGGGTTCATTTTCATCAAACATGTCATCACAATAATTTCCATTTCTATTTTTTAATAGTGATGGTCTTACCTATTCTTATTTTGATGTCTTTTATCTTCCTTTTGATTTCTAATACTAGCTCTATCTTGATCCCTTAGTGTATCCTTATTTCTATATGATGTTCATCTTCATTAGAACTAGACATTGAAAATGAAGAGAAAGATGGTGAACTAGGAGAATCACCATGGCTCCTATAATTCTCCCTATGGTCCCTTGATGTACCCTTTCTAAATTCAAAGGAGGTCCTAGGCCTTGAGACCCTCCTTGTTCTAGGACCAACTACATCACTCCTAGGATTATCTGCATTAGTTGAACATAGTATTTAAGCATATTAAGGTTTTAAATGAGCATATAAAACACCTACATTTAGTGATTCATGCCAACTTTGTTCAATATAGATCCTATCATTTCTCTTACTAATGTTCTCATCATATGATGCATTATTTGTCCTTTGTGAAGGGGACATGCTTTCAATTAATAATATGTGTGACTTAAAATACTAATATTTCAAAAAATATAAATCATTAATACTACTACAATGATAATTTAGTGGTTTCACTATTTTCCTAGATAGCACACATAGGTAACTAAAGTCCCTA
This sequence comes from Gnetum montanum, assembly GCA_015680685.1. Taxonomy (NCBI): domain Eukaryota; kingdom Viridiplantae; phylum Streptophyta; class Gnetopsida; order Gnetales; family Gnetaceae; genus Gnetum; species Gnetum montanum. Next base: position 31,096 of record MNCI01019825.1, read on the forward strand.
AAAATGAAGCCAATGATGAGAGGTGAGTACTCCCTATGCCCAATCATACGAATCACTAGCATTCACTAAGTGATTCGATCAAATTCCATAGAATTTTTCTTTCTAAGTATACTAGGTCTAGGTAGTGAATCTAATGAACATGACTGTTATCTTCTTAGTTTCACTTGTGAAGTATAGGTGTATGTTTAACTGTAACTGAGGCATATGATTTTTATCATTTTATGTTTATTGTTTAAATTCCCTAATGCTAAAAATAAAGAAAAAGTAATTGAATGTTTAACTAATATAATAACTAACTAATACTTACCTAATTCTAACATAAGCATCCATTCCCATCTACCGTACACATCCTGAACACATTATAACATTGCTAAGTTACCAAACATTAAGTGCTACTGGGATTACCAAGAATTAAGCATATGCTCAAGAAAGTTGCACTTATGTGCTTTAATTATCACTATGAATGAATTAATTAAATGCATTAATGTAAATTTATTGGATAATAAATGCATAAAGTAAGCATTGGGCTAAGTCCAGGTGCTATAAGGCTTTTCAAGAAAGCTCGTCTTTATTGTTGTTCACACTAAGATGTCCAAGTATAACAATGCTCAAATAAATATCTATATAATTATTAGTCCTACTATGGAAACTTAGAAAATATTCTAACTCTAGAGAAATAAAAATGAAAGATTTCAGTTAGCTACTAATGGAAGGATGTCATAAATGCCACTGGTGAGCATGTATTTACAGGTAAGAAAAGACACTACATCGATGTGTACATGTCAACGCATCAAATGCTATGTCGACCTGATCACATTGATGTAGCCCATGAACAATGACTCATCAACCAATAATTCAAACATAAAAAATAAAGGAGACCTTACATTTTATGGCTAAAATTCATATAATTTGAGCCATTAATAGGCATGCTATAGAAAACCACAATCTTTGCATCTTTTTTTAAAAAGAATGTTAGCTTACTTATCTATGAACATTCAATACAAAATGCACATTGCATAAACAATTACAAAGATGCCTACCTATGAAAATCACAAGATTCTAAACTAAGAAAATATTCAAAGATTTACTATTAGTCATTCTACATAAATGATCAGCCTCCAAATTCACAAATCCCTTTTTGTTCTTAATAACCAAATTGAACTCCTACAAGAGAAGACACCATCTTATTACTCTTGGGCTCTTTGTTCATTTATTAAGCAAATATTTCAAAATAGCATGATTAGTATATAAAATTTTTTTAAACCCAATTAAGCTAAATAACATAAGGCATTTGTAGAGAAATCATTAGAAATAATAAAAAACCATATAAACATCTAAAAATTTATTGATCACATTAAAAAAAATGGATGTTGCAACTTCCCCATTCCAAAATGGTGTTGCTGCATAATAAAGATGGTGCCTCTTCATAAAAAGTGTTATCATTATCATAACAAAACCTAAAAGGATGTGTTGTAATTGAGACCTAATGGGTGCATTATAATAATAAGCATGTCTCTCGAGGTAAGGTTTGAAGGTTTGACCTAATGCATTTATACCTAGGCTTAGAGGCTATGTTGGCGTGAAGTGGCAAAGCTAGTAAAGGCAAGTCACAAGAGCTAAGTGAAGTATGATACTAAGAGGACTCACCATCCCTTCTAGCCAAAGGAAGTAGGTCTAACTATGATGGCAATGTTGAATTGCCTCTAAGGGGATAGATGCCAAAGGAAGAAAGCCCCAAGGAATACTCTAGAGCATGATCCAAATACACCATTTCATATCAATAAAGCATTTTTTCTCTTTTATTTTGCATTTTTCCTGTTATTTTCATTACGTATAATGTCTAATATAACATATATTTGACATTTACCATGAAATCGGTGGATGAAATTTCACAAATGTCATAGCATATTAAAAGGTTGCAAGAGGACTACATGGAATACTCTTGAAAGAAAAAGTGGCCCATGGGGTAGTAAAGGTTATTTTATGATAGTATTTAGGAGAAATCAATATTTACTTATACCTACTAAAACCATCTAGAAAATAGTGAAAATCATGTCCATGCAACCAATAAAAAATTTGATTCAAATAAGATGAAATAAACTTATCTTTTCTAGTCCATTTTTTCAACTTCCTAAAATCAATACATATTTTCTACTTATATAATTTCTTATGCACCATGGGTACCATTGTAATTAGTATCTAGAATAAGATAAATAATTTTGGCCTTAAAAAATTTCTTAGTTCATCTTTCATCACTTTCTTTAAGACCAGATTCAATGTTCCGCACATTTGTTGTTTGGGTCTTGCATAAATCTTAAGATGAATATGGTGTTGCACAATGGTGGAGGGAATTTGTTTCCTTAGATGTAAAGGAGAAAAATAAAATGCTTCAATATTCTCATTAAGGACCTACATTAACTTCACTTCTTGATTAGAACTTAATGATATACTTATAACCAATGGTTTATCATCCCTAATAAAACATACTTTAAATGAGAATGTAATTCTTTAAGTTCCAAATTTACTTATTTATCCTCAACTACAAATGAACCAACCTTTATTTCTAGCATACATTGGCCATCTAGCACTTTTTTAATTTAAGATTATAATGCGTTTCATTCAAGATCCGAATTTATATCATGAAAATTTTCCAAATTTAGCACTTGAATTACTTTCTCCCTTAAAGAAATCTCAAAAGATAACTACTCAATTATTCATGGGCTAATCATATTTATATCTTAAAATTGATATTAGTTATCTAAATTATACAAATAAATTGATAAATATATATTTGCAAATGTTAAGATCATTAAAGCCATCTTCACATTAATCACATCATCCATTGTAACTAGCATAGACCTTCCAAGAATTAATGTATAAACATTATTAATACAATGAATATAATAATCAACAATAATAAAGTCAATAGGATATAATGCTCTATCCACTTAACCAAGAGTATCTTCCACTATTATCTTAGGATAATTTTTGGATCCATTTGCCAAAGAATTAGTAATATTAGATGGTTTACTATGATCGTAACCCAAAGATTGATAAATCTAATAAGACATTATGTTTATAATAGCATCCAAATCAATAAGAGAATGATAGAATTTTATATTTTATATCATACATGCTATGGTTGAACTATGAAGGTCCTTATTCTATTCATGCATCATTGCTTTCAAAATATATGTAATATTTTCAACCAAATTCACATGTTTAGAAATTTTCATGTTCTTGCTCGTAGAACATAATTCTTTAAGATATTTGACATATTATTGTGCTTCCTAAATAGCTCTCAAAGGTAAAACATAAAGGGTCACATATTTAAACAAATATTATATATTTTTATCATGAAAAATATCAACATCCTTTTCTAACTTATGAGAAATAGGGACTCTATAACCTAGAGAAGTTGCAACCTTAGCAACACTATTCTTTAACAAGAACTCTTCCTCCATAGGAAGTTCCCTTGCAAAGATATTTTCTGACTCCTCCCCTAATTTTTTGGGTTTAAAAGACTTACCTATTACTTGATCATTACCTTATTTATCAATAAATATTCCACTCTTGGTAACTACCAAGCAATCCTCCTTATATTAAGAGTGTATAACATGCATCTCCTACCTTCCATGATGCTTTGGATTTTTCTCCATATTATCTTAAATTGAACATTTTGGCTGCAATGAATAAATTAACTTTATTAAATTCTCATTTTAAGCCATTTTTATTGGATATTTCTATTTTATTGTAAAACCTAATGCTAAAAGTCATAATTTGGATTAGAAAGCAATGTCCTATTAAAATTTGGATGAAATTAAGGACATGGGTTAGAAGTACTTGGTTCCCAACTTCTAGGCTAGAAATTACTAAGAAATTGTTGATTTTGATTCACAAAATTGACTTGTTCTTTGATGCAATGTAACATTGGATAATCATAAGCACTATGATCAATTTCATCACACAAAAAACAAGCATACGGAAAATACATAATTGAAGCTTGGAATTTTTGTATTGTGGATACCTTTCATAGTTCTTACTAATTATGTTTAAGCATCTTGCTAAAATTGAGGTTAAAAATTTTGTACTTGTGGAGTCTACAAATTAACATTAAAGTTCATTAAAAGATTAGATAATTCAACATTTACCTCCTAAATTCTCCTAGAAAGTCGTAATATGAATGATGAATCAATGACATTGAATTTCACATTAATAAATTATCTTACTTTGATTAATGATTTTCTCCAAAGCATTGAATGCATCATCAGATATCTTTTGTAGGATGGATACTCCACAAGAAAAATCAACACTCTTCCTATTAATATGTGTAAGACTATCTAAGAAGAACTCAATAAGTTGGCATTCCAAAAATCCATGATCTATATTCATTATCTTAACATCCTTAAATCTTTTCCATTCCTACTCATAAGTCTCATTTCCATTATGGTAAAAACCTATTAATTTTTTCTTATAATGATGAATTTTAGTAGAAGATAAAAATAAATTCAAAAATTCATCTTTAAATTATTTTCAAAAATAAATAAAATAAGTTCTTAAAAATTTTTACTCAAAAAAATACCTTACATAAAAATTTTTAATGAAAAAAAATACTCATGTTTCTTCTGTCACTAACATTATTACCACAAGTGATAATAAAAATTTGAAAAGATTGTATGTAATGTTAAGAATCTTCACCATCAGTACCAAAATAATTAGGAAAAAATGTCAAATTTTCAATTTTTACCTTCACCTCAAGAGGTAGTCATAGAGTGGAAAGAGTTACTACAGATTTCCTTCCTATAAAATCATTTAAGGTAAGTTGCTTTCACATATTTTCATAATGGACTTGATTTTCAAATTGAAGGAACTATTACATTTGATTTTTTGGAGGAATCAAATGATGGGAGAATGGTTGAGGAATGTTCTAAATATTATGCTAAGAAATATTATTTTCCTAAGAAATGACTTGAAAATTCATCAAGGGTTGAGGTATATGTTACATCAATGATGTGTTCACAAAAGCATTAGTTGTAGGGTTCATCGGTGATGAGTGGCGAGGTACCCCTACACTCAACCACATGAATATGAGCGTAGCATGCACAATCCAGTCGAACTCCATAGACTAAGTGCCTACATGCCTCATGGAACACTTAGGGTTAATTATTCATTGTCTTCCTAGACTTACTTGTAGTTGTCACGGTGTATGGTTAAGTAAGTCCGAGGTATATGATTTTTATGTTCTTTTGCATTTTATCTTCTAGGCTAACAAGGTGAAGTGTTGAGAGAATAATTACTAAATATAACTAATGAACTAAGTCTAAATTAACCTAGCATCAACATTCATTCCCACTTACCATACACACCCTGAACCAATGCAACTGTGGCTACCAAACGCTCGTTGTTGCTAGGATCACCACGTGTAACACACATGGTCAAAGTGGTCGTACTAAGGAACTTAAATAGGAGAGAAGGGTTGAGAGAGAAAGTAGTAAATAAATGATAAATAAATAAAAGAAAATAATAAATAATAGTAATAAAGTTGTAATTAACCTATTCCATGGATTGCAAGGTTTATCCAAGAAGCTCGTCTTTATTGCCGTACACAAACTTGTGTTCAGGTACACTGTCTGCTTGAATAAAGATCTGTTCACTCTGGAGTTCATACTACAGGAACATGGAAAATATTCTATCTTTGGAGTGATCAATCTAAAAGAGTTTCCCTACTATTTAGCCTAGGATTATGAAACAAGGGAGAGTTGCCTCTTATTTATAGACTTGGCAGTGCACCGCAATATCGCGTACGCGATATTGCAGGGGAAGATGCGATATCACGTCCCATCATACCCCCATGACTAAATGAAAACTCATCCTCAAGTTCGCTACAATAATATCAGGAAGGTATGGGATTATTGACTAAAATGAACCAAATGGGATGACATGTGAATAGATCATCATTACAAGACACAACAAAATGGTATTCATGACAACAAGGGTGAACATCTTATTACATTGACATCCAACCTTAGTTGGCAGCTGAGAGAGAAGAGAGAAGAGAGAAAATGTTTTGATGCTCCCAACGCCAAGATTGCATCTTTCATTATCCATCTATAAGCACACCATTGATCTTTCCCCTTGCAAAGCTACTTCAGCACCGATCCATTCCAAGTGTTTCCTCCAGATCCAATCCATTGTTGTATGATCACCATCTACACACACAACACAATCTTGTATTAGCAAGGGTAAACAAATCATCATGTAATTGATACCTTACTTTGGTGAAATACATTGTCTAAGTTGTGGTATGGCTGATATGGATGTGGAGATATATTAATGATGACTACCAAAGGTGTAGGAGTTAGGAGAAAATCAAAGAAATTAGGCCTCGTACCCCCATGACTAATCACGAACCTTCGGTAGCAAGAGAATGGAAAAGAAAAGGAATAAGAAGGATGGATAAAAAGAGATAACTAGTACATCGATGAAATTTATGTCAAGATGAAAATGAACAAAATAGAATTAATTGCAAAATGTTAAGGGAAAGAATTTAACTGATGCACCAAATAGGAATGTCAGTGGGTCCTCCCCAAAGCAGGCTCATGCCCTTAATGCCATGACAATCCCACATTTAAAGAGTTCGTAGGCTCTGAAAAATGTTCTTTGGAACAAGAGTTAAAGTCTTAACCAAAATAATTTACCAAAA
>MNCI01019828.1:6966-31257 GCA_015680685.1 Gnetum montanum
CCATACCATTTCCTATCTGCTACTGGAATATTCTTAGAACTAAGTGTTGAAATGTGGCAGGGGCATTGCATAAGCCAAATAAAATTTGTTTATATGCAAACGTCCCCCAAGGACCGGTGAACATAGTTTTGGCTTGGTCTTCTAGGGCTATTTGTATTTGGTTGTATCCGCTATAGCCATCCAAAAAACTATAATAGCAATGCCCTATGATTGTGCCTAAGACTTGGTCAACAAATGGCAATGGAAAATGATCCTTGAATGTTGTCATGTTTAGTAGCCTAAAATCTATGCAAACCCTCCATTTGCCTCCCTTTTTAGGCATGATTACTAAGGGGCTAACCCATTCACTATCAGTAATGGGGTATATGAACCTAGCCTTTAGAGCTGTTCGATTTCTTCTTTTACTACTTACTTCAATTTTGGATTCAATCTCCTCTGTGGTTGTTTTTGAGGCTTCATGGAGGAGTCAATGTAAATCTTATGCTGGCATATCCTAGGATCTATTTTAGTTAATTCCGAATATGACCAGGTAAAAGCTTTTGACCACTTGTTTATTACCTTAAGCATACTTTCTTTTTGTTGCGGAGCAAGTCTTGCATTGATGATTACCGATTTTCCATTCTTAAGGAATGTGTACTCCATATCGGTGGGCAATGGTTTTAGCTCTAGGGGCTCTTGTTTAAATTTCTTAGGAATTTCCAACTTCTCCCAGTTGATGTTTTCTAAGTTAAGACTAGGAAGTTGGTGGTAGACTTGCTCTAATGTATCTATGCTATCTATGTAAGCGCAAGTTAAACCCTCAGTTAGTTCCATGCATATAAGTGAGCTGCTTTCTTGATTAGCTATCAGCCACTGGGTGTCTTCTTTTCATGTGATTGCTACATACAGGAACCTTTGTATGTTGATTGTTTATGCACACTGATTGCATGCAGGCAGTGTTAAACTTTGCACAACCCATGATCTCTGCACGCAATTGCACCCTGTGTCACTGTATGCGATGCATGGAACCTTCTTCTTCTCAATCTTTTTGAAAGTATTTTTCTTAGATATTTCTAGGGAAAGATTGCGGATCCCTAGGTGCACATCGATAGTGCTTAGCCATGCCCTTCCCATTATAATTGGGAAGTCCCCCTTACCATTTATCACTTGAATTACCAGGAAGTCAGCTGGACATGAACACCCACAAACAGTGGTAACAATATCCTCCACTAATCCTAAGGAAACAGTGATGGACTAGTCGGCTAACTCTAAATAGACATTGCTCTTTTTTAATGGAGGTAGGTTCCAAGCTTTATACATTTCTTGGGATATTAGGTTGACACCAGAACCTGAATCCAAAAGAGCTTTGCATGGCTCATTCCTAGCAATTTGTAGATATATTAGGGGACTCCCAGGATCAGAGAATTTCTTGGGAAGGTGGCTAGCTTTGATCCAATTAGTAATGACATGTGTTAACATGACCATATGTGTTGAATGTGGTGTTAAGTCTGAAGGGGGATCTGAAGCTTTAGTTGATACGGAGACATCTAAAGACTTAGCCACTTGGGATTGCAATGACTTAGTTGGACTGTTGCTTCTAAAGAAGGATATTTTCTTTGCATGGTTGTCAGAACCCACAATAGATTGAGGATTAATAGCCCTTGTGGCATTACGATGTTGTGGCTAAGCAAGGAGTTCACCTTGCATTGTTGGAGCAGGTGGTAATGGAGCTATCGGTGGGAGAGATGCGGCCGGATTGGAAGGATGGTACACTTGTGGAATGTCACCCCTAGGAGATTGAGTCCTATAGTATTCACAAGATTGGTAGTGATGTTGAGGAGTAACGTGACCAACAGAGTCACGTGGAGAGATTGGATGCTGCACGTAATATCCATATGGGTCAGGTTACCAATAAGGATATTGTTGCCTTGGTGGTAGCATTGCCCATGATTGTGGGTGTTGCCACTGTTGATGTTGCTCCATTGGTTGTGGTGGGGTTCCACTTGGATAATACGTTATAGGTTGGTGGAATTACCTTGGGTTACCTTGGGGATAAGGTAACCGTCGGGATGTTTGCCGTTTGTTTAAACGTGGATTAAGTGCATACACCCCAAACTCCTGCAGGTGTGAGATCATAGGGCAACATCCTTTGGGATGGTCGTATTGACATATCTCGCATCCACTATCATCATCTGTATCTGAGTCCACAACCTCTTCAATAATAGCAACTTTACCCTTATCCTTGTTATGTGCATTTTCCACTTCTCTTTTTTTTCTTTTGTCAATGATCACTACCTTGCTCTCTAGACTCCTCTACTACTTTGAGAACAATTTGAAATCTACTATCCAGGGAGTCCTACATTTGGTCTACCTTTTCTGATACTTTTGATGCTAACTTTTGAATAGGAAAGGTTTTCCTATTCACCATCTCTTCGAGTGGTGACTCTTCCTCATCCTCACAAAATCTCACTCCCTTCTTTCGAAGGGAAGGATCTTGGTTATATTCTTCCGCACTTTCTCTTTTTTGTAGCTCACCTTCTTTCTTAACAACTTACTCCAATAGCCTATGAATTTGATGGGACCTAAGCTTAGATAATCTTCCTTAGGCATAAGTCCCAAGGGTTCTTCTTGTTTCATGCCTAAGCCCATCTACCAAATGGCATAGTTGATCCCGCTGCAAATAACCATGGCCAAGACAACGATGTAGTAGTGCATAATAGCAACCCATCGTAGCATCCAAGGGTTCATGACTTCCTTGTTTCCATTCTTGGATTTGCTTTCATAGGTTAGACACCTGGGAGTACATTTGGTACTTATCATTGAACAGTTCTAACATAGTACTCCACCTACGAATGGATTCCGATTCTAAGGACCAGTACCAACTTTCAGCTTCTTTTATTATAGTATCCGTGGGAATAGCTTAAGTTTTTGCCACTTGTTTTCTATGTTTTGCAAGGCACACGTATCATGAAATGCTTGTAAGTGATTTTGAGGATCATCGTTATATCCCCCTTCAAATCGTGGGATGTTATTCATGTCTAACCTCTTGATCCTACTATCTTTTTGATGCCTTGTTGGAACTCTCATGGCCTCAGTTATATCTAGCATGCTTCGCGTGGCGAGTAGGGGTTCATCATGATCATCTCGTTCGTAGCGTATATGGTGTCTACGTGGTTCCCTACTCTCCCTTATTCTATGGCATGATTCCATAGAGTGCCCTATTCCTTTATCTTGGTTGTCTTGTCTGTGACTTCCACTTTGTTTACCCTTATCCTCATGATCTATTTCCCTATGGCTACGTCCAGACATGGAGGGAGAGGATGAAGGACATGATGAAGGTGAAGAAGAAGGAGAACTGCCACCATGACGGTGTCTACTACCTTCTCTTCAGTGGTCTCTACCTCGATTGCGATTACGATCAAAATGCCCACCTTTGTCATGTGTCTTTGTCCCTTTTTCGAACACTTTGTGTCCGTTGGCATCAGCACCTGGGTTGTGAATAGTAAAATGGAGGTTCTGATACACAACCCCTTGGCCAAAGTTAAGGGGAGGAACTTTGTTACGTGGGTGACTACCTGAGGTAGGTTCATCACTCTCAATTTTGCTTAAAATGTGGGGGGCATCCTTTGACCATTTTCCCTTCAAGGACTTATGGTATCTCTCCTAGTCCAAGTCCCTTTGACGTTGTGCTTCTATGGGACAATAGTCTCTCAAATTATTGTCTTGCGCAGTGTACTCCGTGTGTAAGTGTTACATGCCAATTCGTGTGAGAGCACGAAGAAGCATACTTGGGACTAAACGGTTGGGAGGTAACACTATGTTACCTTCCAAGTCATGCCAACATAATTGTTCATCTTGGTGGAGAATAAAGGTGAAGTCGGGTACATATTCATCATGATGAATATATACCACACGAAACTATTGAGGGATTGGTAGATCAACATCATGTGTATCCTACCGCCAATTGCTTCTTGTGTTAGTCCTAGGCAATGAAGTGCTTTTGTATGAAGAAGAAGACATCTTGTCTTGTTCAATGTGCAATGTACGATTATGTTTTTTCTTAATCAACCCTAATGGTTCATTCCAATGATGTGAATTATTTCCTAAGTTCTACTTAGCGCACAAACAACTAAGTCCCCAACAATAGCGCCAATGATGAGCGGTGAGGTACCCCTACGCTCAACCATACGAATATGAGTGTTTCACGCACGATTTGGTCGAATTCCAAGGACTAAGTACCTATGTGCCTTTGTGGAACGATGACAGGTTAATTAATCTTTATCTTCCCAAACTTACTTTTATGTCATGGTTGTATGATTAAGTAAGCCTGAGGCATATGATTTTTATGGCTTTTATGTGTTTTATATCCTACACTAATAAGGAGAAGAGAGAGATAACTAAGTAACTAATCTAAATTAACTATTCATTAACTAAGTTTTAAGTACTCCTAACACCAGTATCCATTCTCACTTGCCATACACATTCTAAACTAGTGCAACGCCGCTTAGATTACCAAATGCTAATCATTACTGGGTTACCAAGCGCTACACGCATGCTCGAAGCAGTCGTACTGAGTATAATTAAATAAGAGAGTTGTAGGGTGAGAGAAATCATTAATCAACTAGAAAAGCATTAAATAATAATTAACACTAATTAATCTATTCTGTATGCTACAAGGTTTATCATAAAGTTCATCTTTATTGCCGTACACAAAGTGTGCTCAGGTACATAATGCTTGAATAAAGATCCGTTCACTCTATGACTCCTATTGCGGGCATGCAAAAATAATTCTAACTCTGGAGGGAAGAAATGGCAAGAGTTTGGCTAAGGGTCTAACTTCCTATATCGAAACCAAGGAGGTAGGCCACGATATCAGGTATTCGACATCGCATGATCGATCCGATATTGCGGACACGATATCGCAGATGCAATATCACGGTTCATCACTAGTCAAATAGAAATTTTTAACATAGTTATGGTCTAATATAAAAAGCAAAAAATGATTTTATTTGCATCACATTAGATCTAATAAACTAAATGTAGAAGTGCACTATCTCTTAGTTACTATTCCAATCAAGTATCAAAGTGTCATTAACAAACTTTACTTAAGTTCACATCATCTTAGAAAACTTCCTTGAGAAGAACACACTTATAGATTGTGCAAGTCAAGAGCCCTTGAAGAAAGTTGCATGTGCTTTTTTTTGGTGTTAAGAATTCCCATTTGAGATAGTGTTATAATATTATAGCAAAACACTTACATAACTTTTTTTATTATCCCCACATTACTTGGTTAATTTATAGAGTTGGTCTTTATTTTTCTGAAAACATAACATCTGACCAATAGATCCTATGGGCTTTCAATCGTAATAAATCTTCAGTTTTCAATTTTTAATTTTCATAATTCTTTATGAATGGAGTATTTAGGACACTAGCCCTACCAAGGCCATACCCTCTATAACTTTTTGTAATCAAACTAAAATTTTGAACTAATTTTTAATTAAAACTAAATATCTTATAAACTATCTGATGAAGTGTCATTAGTCGATGCGTCGACTAGGCCGCGTATACGCGGCTGTGTCAACACGACCCCATTGACGCAACCTTCCATGCATCGACGTGGCCCCGTTTACGTGGAGCCTATTTCGGCCTATAAATAAGAGGGCCTTCTGCCTCACTTAGGTACCTTTTTATCAGTTGTAGCAAAGCTCTTGTAGTTTGTTCCAGCAGGAGATAGAATATTTTCCAAGTGCCCGCAGTAGGTGTAAAGAAGGTGTCCGGCTCTTTATTCGAGCACTGATGTATCTGAGCCCATTGGTGTGAATGACAATAAAGACAAGCTTTCAAGCATTCCTTGTAGCATTTGGACTTAGTCATTTATTGCATTTAATAGTTTAATATTTCTATGCTTTGATAATTACTTAAGTTTCTCTTATTATTAGTTTAATCACTATCGTTCATTCACAGTTCATAGAAACCATAAGTACGAGCATCTCGAACGTAAATCCAACACTTGGTAACCCAGTGACGCATAACGTCTGGTAACCCAGTAGTGGTTAGGAAATGCTCAGAACATGCCCGAAAGATGGGATCGGATACTTATGCTAGGAATAGTTAAGATATAGATTAGGATAATTATAAGTTAGATAATGTTTCATTCCTTACTTCCCGTACCTTAATTAGATGCCAAAAGATAAAGTAAAAATTATAAAAATCAGTTGCCTTAATCTCACTTAACCATTTCCACTAGATACTCACAAGTGAGGTAGAGAAGACAACGACCATTCTAACAAAGGATTTTGCTAGTTAGAGGTTATGTGTATGTTAAGTGCTTACAGTCTACGGAATTCGACTAAGTCACATGTGAATGCCCGTGATTTGCATGGTTGGACGTAGGGGTACCTAGCTGCTCATCATTGGCACCATTGTCGGGGACTGTTAGTCTTACATGCATCATCTAACCTTAGTAAAATTATCATACACGTCATTGGAATGGAACCAGGATAGTCACATTTACACACACTAGGTGGATTAAAGTAAACATAAGGTACACTGATTAAATGGATCATCTAACATCCAATTTGACTTCTTCTCACAGGCAAGATGTATCCAACCCACTGGTGCCATAAGAATGTCGGGTGGTATACAAGCATCCTGATGAATATGTCCCTGACATTACATTCATCCTACATTAAGATGAGCATCTACGATGGCAGGACATGGAGGGCAACATCGTACTACTACCCGACTGATCAGCTCCTACAATGCTATTTCAAAATCTTGCTAGACTAGGCATCTAGGACTGTGGAGTGGAGTACGTCATGGAGGACCATGACTACTGGGACTATCGTCCCACTGAGGCTCAACGAGCATGAGACCAGCAGCAGGCAAAAAGATATGAACACCTAAAGAAGAAACAATTCAGTAACCCCTTATTCTTGCAATGGCTGCAAGACAATGGGGATCCCATCTTTCATGATTTCCATTCGACCGAACTTCCCCTGGGGCAGTAGATCCTTCAGTCCATCATTCAAAACAAGCCTCTAAGTGACCAAGATCCTTAAGGGGATGGAGGGTCACGTAGCAAGGATGGGTAGGATGATCGAGGTCATCATCAGGGTAGAGGGGGAGATCGACATCGGAGCGGTGGTGATTCCTCTCCTTCTTCTCCATCCTCTTGCTCTCCTATACCTTCATCTAGCTCAGGATCTGATTGTAACTGGGGTAGAAAGGAGCGAAAGAATGGTGGACTAAAGGATCGAAAGGGAAAACGTGAGGAAACGCACGACCAATCGCGCGATGCTCGCCATCATGAAAGGAGGGGTAGCCAGAATTGTCACAAACATCATGGTCCTTAGTAAGACTATGACTCGGATGAGCCATTGTTAGCTACTTGGAGCATGCTCCAAATCACCGAGGTAGTTCAGATCCCTAGTAGGCACATGAAGGATAGCTGAATCAAGCGTGTTAATATGAACAACATCCCTAGATTTGAAGGGGGATACAACTATGAGCTGAAAACTCACCTGTAGGCATTCCATGACACCTGCACCCTGCAGAACATTGACAATGATTGGCAGAAGCTGAAGCTATTCCCTTGCACACTCATCAAGGAAGCAAAAAACTGGTACCGGTCCTTAGAACCGGAATCAATCAGAAGATGGAGTACGATGCTTGAGATTTTCAATGACAAGTATCAAACATACTCTAGAGTGGCGAACCTGAGACATCAGATCCAAGGGTGGAAGCAAGGTAATCATGAAACCTTGGATGTAGCCATGAGTAGATACTATTCATTGCTACATCGATGCCTTGTTCATGGCTACTCTCAACAGGCACAACTTCGCCACATCATTGATGGGCTCCATTTTGAAATGCGAAAGACCCTTGGCGTGTACGCCCAGGGACGACTGTCGAAGCTAAGGACCCATCAATTGCAACACCTCATTGAGCAAGTGGCCAAGGAGGGAGGGAAACTTAGAAAAAAGGAGAGTGCAGAAGAATTTAATCAGGATCCCTCCCTCAGAAAGAGGGAGGTCTGATTCTGTGACGAGGAGGAAGAATCACCATTGGAAGCAGCGGTAAACCAGAAGATCTTACCTTTTCAAAAGTTTGCATCTAAAATATTGACAAAGGTTGATAAGATGTGGGACTCTTTGGATGAAATATTCCAAAGTGTGCTAAAAATTGCAGAAGAGTCGAGAGAACAAGGTAATGATCATGATCGACACAAGAAGAAGGAAGTTGAACATGCCCAATATAGGGATAAGGGTAAAGCTGTTTTAGCAGAGCAGGTTGCAGACTCTGATACTAAGGATGATGATGAATGTGGCATATGCCAATATGAACATCCTAAGGGATGTTGTCCTGTGGTGTCACATCTCCAAGAGTCTGGGGTGTACACGTTGAATCCTTGCTTGGCGCAGCGACAAACACCCCGAAGGTTGCCTTACCCACAAGGCAACCCAAGGCAGTTCCACCAGCAACAAGGGTATTATCCAAGTGGAATGCCACTGCAGCCCTATGAATACTTCCAGTAGTGGCAGCAACCACAAGCATGGGGAATGCCACCACCAAGGTAGAAATACCCTTACCGACAACCAGATCCCTATGGGTACTACGTTCAGCAACCAGTCTCTCCACGGGACTCTTCCAGCCACACCACTTTTCAAAATTATTACCATCCCCCAGAATATTTTAGACCACAATCAACATCACCCAGGGGGGAAAGCCCACATCTATACTATCCTCCATCACCTTCTCCTACCACTCCTTCTCTACAACATCCCACTTAACTACCACCTGCTCCACCTATGCAGGGGGAGATACTGCCACATCCACAACAACATAACATTGCGAGGGCTATCAACATACAACCAGCTCCTCAGTCGAGTGGACCAGAATCCAAGCCATGGAAATGTCCCTTCTTCTGGCCCAATCATGTACACACACCCTCACACCCACCTGTCGCTGGTGCCTCTGAACCTTAAACCGCCTCCACTGTTTCTTTGCTTGAGTAGCCTTCAGACCAAATGTCCTCCAACATACAAACAGTCATGCTCGCACACGTAGTGACCGACTGGATAAAGGTAGGTCATCTTCCTTGGAAATTAACTGATCCGGGAAGTCCCCTCATCCATCTTCAAGTGGCAGAAAATGAGCCCTATAAAGCTCTTTTGGATTCAGGTTTAGGGGTCAATTTGATCTCACATGACATGTATAAGAATTGGAGCTTGCCTCCATTAAAGAAGAGTAACATTGGGCTCAAATTAGCAGACCAGTCCATCATTGTTCCCTTGGAACTGGTGGAGGAAATTATGACCACCATTTGTGGGTGGTCCTACCCTGCTGATTTCCTTGTCATCAATGTTGAAAATTGCAAGGGGAACTTCCCAATCATATTGGGAAGGGCCTGGTTGAGCATGGTGGATGCAAGACTAGGACTCCAAGATCTTTCCCTTGAAATTTCAAAGGAAAATCCTTTTGGAAAGATCGAGAAGAAGTGTGTTCCATGCATTGTGTACAGTGACTCAAGGTACAACTGTGTGCAGCAGTGATGGTTCACCAAGTAGACATCCATTCAAGCATGCATTCGGTGTACCAAAGAATCGCTAGTTCAACAATGCCTATACGCAGCAGCCACAAAACAAGAGGGCACCCTATGGTTGAAAATTGATCTTGCTAGCAACACATTGTGCATGGAACCATCGGAGGGGCTTGTATGAGCCTACATCAATAGCATGGATGATCTGGAAAAGGTTCATCAACAAGTGTCCATTGTTGATGGCCATGGTAAATGGGGCAAGTTGCACATCCCTGAAAACATCAAACAAGGGCCCTTGGAACTCAAACCTTTCCGTAGGCTCTACCTAACCAAGGATACCATCTCATCATCACTAGGACAGCCTCACTCCATTTTTTGCATCTCCTCCTTTTCACCCAGTTGTGGGGGAGACTGTCATCCCTACTAATCCATTCCACTACACCCCTCACTGTTTTGGAATTTTTTGTTTTACACTTTTTTGTTCTTCAACATCATTCATACGTTTGCCAATTCTTGTTACTTTTTTTCTTTCTTTAATTATTTCCATTTCTTTGTATGTGTTTCATTTTCATGTGATCGCTAATATGTCATCTTATTGTCATTACGTGTTGGGCACAGATGGTTTTTATTGTGATGGGTAATGTACAATAGTCCACCTAGTTATCTGGCTCCCACCCTCGCATGGTTGTCCTTGGACTTTACGTCTATGTTCAGGTCATAAAATTGGCAATGCATCCATGTCATCCACCCATTCACCCACTCCATGGTTTTCCTTCTGTTGAAAACATGCAACCCCTTCACTTAAAAACATTGTAATTAATGTGTGACTTGTGTAGTTCCCAAACTTGGGGATGATCCAATGGTTTGAATTGGGTGTGACTTCAAGGGAAATGCAACATTCGTCGCTCTCCCTATTCCCTGGGTTGCTGGTATGTCCTTACATATTTCCTACCACTCCACGTTCTTCTCTCCAAGGAAGCTCTTGGGCAATTTGACCTTGCATGGTGTGATCCTCACTGAAAAAAAAACAAAAAACAAAAACAAATAAACATGAAGATTCAAAGCAGACCCCTTGGTCAAATGCATGCAAACATACATTGGTCTTTGCATGGTGTGGTTTCCACAAAAACAAAAAAAATCATGACCTCACTATGTGGGAATTCAAAGCACACCCCTTAGACTGCCTCTCACAGGCCATAAGCACTCGTTATGGGACTTCCTTCATCCCCTCTAACTTAGTCCCATATCACTTCCTTCCTCTCACGTTTGTTGGAGTGGTGGTTCTCTGTGGGTGCATTCCTACCTCCTTGGGGGATGGATGGGGCTTTGTCTATTGTTGCAATGTCACTGTATGCATATGGTTTTGGGTCTGAACTCATGAAAGGTTCTACCGAGTCACTTAACCACCACTGCACACGGGGTTTCATGTGATCGACGATCAGAACCTCCATTCTCTTGTCTCTCTCTTCACTCATTTCTCTCCGTACCTCACCTCATTGCCCATTTTATGTTGCAAGAGTTTGTCGTGGTTTCCATGGGCTTCTTATGCCTTGGCCAGATCTCTTGGGTAGGAGTGTTAACTTGTAAGCACCATTTCTTGACCCCGGGGCCCATGGACCCCAGTGTTGGGGATATGCAGGGGCTACTAAGGCTATTGCCTCCTATGGGGAGGACCCACTTGCATATTCTTGGTCCCTCTTGTTAAGTCTCCCATCCTTTGGATTTTGTGGTTGGTTGTTTTCAGGGTCCCATCACTCCATTTCCTCTCCGTGGAGTTCTTTCTCACCACATTCTCCTACCTTCAACTCTTTTTCTAGCCCAAGTTACCTTCCTTGTGTCCTCGATCACATTCCGGGTCTTTCATGCTTTTCAACCGTCCCAATTTGGTGTTTCAAATTCATCATTTCAGGCTTTTTTTGAGTTGGTCAATGAGTGCACACCCCTGCATATACGGGGCCCCGTATATGCAGCCCCTTGCATATACGGGGCCCCATCGATGCAACACCTAACCCCTATATATACACCCATTGCACTTTGAAAACTTATCATTTTGCAAACAAATTAGGGGGAGATTTTGCCATTTTTTCTGCCCAACTTCTTCCCAAGCACCTACCTTCCATCGCGAATGCGCATCAACCGATCCTTGCCCTTTTAAGCAACCGAAGGTATGCTCTCAGTTGTGGGGNGGGGGGTGAAGCCTATGTGTAATTAATTAATTAATTAATTAATTAATCAGTTAGTTAATTAAGACTTCGCACCTCTAAGGGAAGAGACGAAAATAACCGTTTAAACTTCAACTCATCCCTTGTTGTTTTTGGCTCTAACCCATGAATTAGCACTCTGGGAGACTTAAAGGAATGCCTGTGCCAACAACATAACTTAGTCGAACTAATAAGGTGTATAGGGGCCATTTTGAGCTACTTATGCATAGTCTAATGGGTGGTTATGTTTGATTGCAGATGGCACCCAAACCGAGGCATCCAAGGGGCGAAGGACCATCACAACTGAGGGACAAGCACCCACAAACAGGAAGGGGACGAGGCAGGCAATAACCAAAGCACGCAGAGGGCTCTCATGCAACTAGCCCAGTCCGCGAAGGACCTGATGTGGAATCTATCCATCAGATTCCCGAAGAGGAGATTCCCAACGAGCAACCGCAAAGGGATGAGACTCCAAGGATAGCACCACGGCTTCAGGTCACCTTGACCCAAGCCTGTGTTGATGCTTTCAAGCCGCGTGAAGTGCAACGGATGGTCCTCCAAGAGCTAAACTTTGGACCATTCCTCAAGAACGCACCAGAAGATGTGAGGCTCCAACTGCAAAACTCTCTGATGTGGCCAATCATCACAACCAGTAGTGAATGGTACTTAGGAGAGACCTATCTCTTCTGGACGAATTGGTAACCAGGGTCCAGGGTAAGAATCAAAGACATTTATGTCTCTTACTCTTCAGAGGCAACAGTGCAGGCTCTGGGGTTGCTTGAGACTAGAGCAGATGTGGTGGAGATTCCAAAACAAGCTGACCCAGAGGTAAAAGTGAAATGGACCAAATGGTGCTATGGGGTAGAGCACAAGGAATTCGACTCTTTGACCACGACGGAGAGGATGTACTCAAAGATCGCGTCTTACCACTTGAACCCAATGGTAAGACCAAACAAAATCACAGCCTTCTCCGCTCGTGCGTGTGTTGCCTTGAGTGGGAAATTCCCAATGAGTCTTTCACAGCTATTATTCTTGGATATTGAAAAGAGGTTCACTGAAAGCGAATGTGGAAGACGAGCTCTCCCCTTTCCTTGCCTAATTTGGAAGTTGTGCAAACGGGTAGGGATAGCACAGTACTCTAATGATATAATCTAGCATGCCTCGATTACCTCTTAGTAAGAAATGATGAAGGATAAAACTCCTACCACTAGACAGACAGAGGAGGAGCAGCAACCACCTCCACCACCTACACAAACAACAAGGTCAGGTTCACAAACCATAGCAGAACACATCCGCAAAATCTGACAAATGCTCTTGAGCTAGCAAGAGCAATCTGGCAGGATTGGTGGAGGAGAAGACCCTTCGGTCTATCGCCCTATAATGAGCCACCTGGAGCAAGGGGCTCGATTAGTCAGCTTGATGGAAAGAGTAGGGACAATGTTCTTTGCCGCCCGAACACAAGTGCCAGCCAGAATAGATCCTAGCATCCGAGAGGTAACAGTATCAACCCAACAGTTATTTCCTGAAATTTTAGGGAATACTGCTACCTTCTCGGTACGCTTGGAATATGGTGAAGGGGTAATAGTCCTGGTGATGCAGCACTAGGGAAAGGAGATTGCGGCTGAAGTGGTTGCTAATACAATTGCTACAGTTCTCAATGCACCGGCGGCACTTGTACTAGATGTGCATGGGCTTCAAGATGTATAGGCCTTCGCTGGAACTTCATATAGCAGGATTGATGTAGCCCAACATGAAGAACTGTTGAACTGACTGGTAGAAACCAGGCAACTTCTTCCAAATGTCTTTAATCTTCCAGATAACATCACTGCAACCCAATCGGAGCTGCTATCGGCAAGGGGTAAGAGCCTCGTTTTGGAAGGGAAACTTGAAGTTACTCAAGCCACTTGTCAACGCTTTACAACAGAAGTTACCTAGTTAAGAGCCCAACTTGCCAATCTAGCTCTCCTCAACCGTGAGCTCACTAGAGATGAAGCTTTTCAACAACTTTAGACTAAACTTCAAATAGCTGAGGATGAGTGAGAGTCGACGATCTTTGATAAGTCCTTGGCAGACGTTCAAGCATATAATTTAAATAAGGACTTGATGGAGGTTCACCAGGAGAACGTTAGGTTAACTGCGGAGGTTCATCGCCTGCGCAATGTTGGTGCAGAAAATGAACATATGGAAAATTTTATCAACCAACAACACGAAGAACTAGCCAGGGTGAATGTCAATGTGAGAAGGTTGGCCACCGAGAACCAAAATCTATTCATGAAGGAGGTACGAGCTTTGTGACAAAAATCTACCATCAAAATCGTCGCTTGGAAGAACGAAGCCCTAAAGTTTGAAAAACTCAAAAATCATTACAGGGACCAAGTGGGACTGCAAAAGGAAGTAAATGAGAAGCAGATTCAAGTCGTAAAGGCCAAGTTGAACCAAGCACTTCAGTAGCTCCAAGAAGGAGGCAAAGTATGGCAACCTATCTTTGATGGGTTGAATGCATACAATTAGGCTAAAATCTACCTCAAGGAGCTGCAGATTGAAGAAATGACAGAGTATATGGAGCTCGCCAACCTTTGCAATGCAAATCTGGCCATGCTCACAGCTGGGAGACCGTGGTCCGAATTGGAGAAATAAGTGGCCACCTTGTACTCTTCATATGAGGGTGAGTTCCAAGCACACAAAGCAACGAAGAAGAAATTGGAAA
The DNA here is from genome assembly GCA_015680685.1 of Gnetum montanum. NCBI lineage: Eukaryota > Viridiplantae > Streptophyta > Gnetopsida > Gnetales > Gnetaceae > Gnetum > Gnetum montanum. The sequence continues at coordinate 21,395 of MNCI01019828.1, forward strand.
CAACTAATGTGAAACTCGAGGTCCTCCACACAAGCTTTGAAGGACAACGTGCAGTTGCGGAGAACTTGGCCCATTGGATGAATGACTACCAGCAGCTGCAGGCATCAATCCAAACGTTTGACATCGAACGAAAGCAGTTTGCAACCTGGTTTGTCAACCTGAAAGAACTCTTCCCAGTGCTAACATGCCCTTGGGAAGTTCCAGTTCCAACACACATCAATGAAGCTGCCTGGATAGTGAACAATCCCAGAAGCAAAGAGGAAAAAATGAGGGCTCTCTTGGAGGCTTTCCAGCTACCTCCAGAAGTTGCAGCTACTATGGAACAACTATCATTTGTGCCACTACCATCACATGGGCCAGAGGCTGGTGAAGGTCCGTCGGAACCACCGCCCCAAGGGACAGTGTGATCTTCTCCAACAATTTTGTGCATCATTCTACACGGTAGAGACTCCAGGACTAGCAAGGTGTTCAATTTTGTCTCTGAACATCATCATTTTTTGTAACTTGTCCTTCTCTATAACTCGGGCACTTGGTAAAATTGATGTTGTGTCATGTGTGTCTGTCATGTGTGTGTCAAGTCATGTGTGTTGTAAATAAAATCCCATACCTTCCAAATTGTAGAGTAACTTGAGGACGAGTTTTTACTTAATCATGGGGGTATGATGAAGTTTCATTAGTCCATGCGTCGACTAGGCTGCCTATATGGGGCTGCGTATAGGCAGCTGCATCGACGCGGCCCCCTCAACGCAGCCTTCCATAAGTCGACGTGGCCCCGTTTACGCAGAGCCTATTTTGGCCTATAAATAAGAGGGCCTTCTGCCTCACTTAGGTACCTTTTTGTCAGTTGTAGCGAAGCTCTTGCAGTTTGCTCTTGTAGGAGATAGAATATTTTCCAAGTGCCCACAGTAGGTGTAAAGAAGGTGTCCGACTCTTTATTTGAGCGCTGATGTATTTGAGCCCATTGGCGTGAACAGAAATAAAGACAAGCTTTCAAGCATTCCTTGCAGCATTTGGACTTAGTCATTTATTACATTTAATAGTTTAATATTTCTATGCTTTGATAATTACTTAAGTTTCTCTTATTATTAGTTTAATCACTATCGTTCATTCACAGTTCATAGAAACCACGACCATCTCGAATGTAAATCCAACACTTGGTAACCTAGTGATGCCTAACGCCTGGTAACCCAATAGTGGTTAGGAAACGCTCAGAACGTGCCCAAAAGATGGGATTGGATACTTATACTAGGAATAGTTAAGATACAGATTAGGATAATTATAGGTTAGATAATATTTCATTCCTTACTTCCCATACCTTAATTAGATGCCAAAAGATACAATAAAAATTAGTTACCTCAATCTCACTTAACCATTGCCACTAGATACTCACAAGTGAGGTTGAGAAGACAATGACCATTCTAACAAAGGGTTTTACTAGTTAGAGGTTTGGTGTATGTTAAGTGCTTACAATCTACGGAATTTGACCGAGTCACGTGTGAACGCCCATGATTCGCATGGTTGGGCATAGGGGTACCTAGCCGCTCATCACCAATAGTTTTTTAAGATGATGTCTTACCTTGAATCTAATCTTACCAATGCATCTTACATGTTTACAAATGCTGATAAGCAAAAAGTTCCCTACGCCCAACCATATAGATCACAAGTGCTCACATGTAATCCAATCAAATTTCATGGATAGGACTAATATGGTATCTAGATCATTAAGCATTGATTACAAATTACTATTTTCCCACTCAAACTAATGGTAGCTCTATCATATATAGTTTAGTTCAAAGTGAGGCATATGATTATGATGTTGTTGGGACCTTAAAATAAATTAATTAATAACATAGAAATTAATTATTTAATTTATTTAATAATGAAACTAAATGCAAAACTATCCTATGATTGATGAGTGTCTATTCCTAGCTTGTCATATAAGTTCTGAACTCACATACCCACTGTTGGGATTACTAAGCATTATGCTACTAGGAAAATCAAGTAATAACGCTACTAGGATTACCAAGAAAATACATATTTACACTTCAAATTGGTTGATGAGTGATGGAGCAATCCAACACCTAACCAAACAAGTCACAAGTGTTCATGCATGACCAAATCATAATCCATGGACAAGGTAATGTTAATATGCTAGCAATTGGTTTAAGTTCAAGATTGTTGTCTTCCCACATGGAGCTAGTGAAGTCTATGTGTATAGTTTAGCTCACCATGAGGTATATGATATTTGATGTTGTTTGGCCATTCTTGCTTCTAGCAAACATCATAAAATGAAAATAGTTTCTAATCCTAAGTCTAAGTAATCACAAGAAAGTAAATCTAACTTAGCCTAATGGAATGGATATTCGGTCCTAGCCTACCATACACGCCTTGGACTCATGTAGTCATCACTGGGATTACCAAGTGGTATTACTACTGAGCAAATCAAGCAACGCCACTACTAGGTTACTAGATAACTACACTTAGCACTTGAAACCAATCATATTTATACTGCTTACTCTCAACATGTAAAGTAAATGATTAACTAGGAAAACAAGAGAAATTATTCTAAGTAAACATACAGAAAACTAAGTGGATGTTGCAATGATGATAAGTGATCTCGATCTTTATTGTTAGTCATGAATTGTGTCCAAGTATAATTCACTCAAATAAAGACACTATCCAATCTTTCAACATCACACTGCAGGCATACACTCTATCGCTAAAGCTATAATATGAAATTACAACAGTTTTGCTACTATGGAAAGAAAACTTATTGTGGACCATGCATCTAAGTGTTGTATTCATAGGTCACACACATCATGCGATATCGAATCTATGATGACATAGCTTGTGATACAATATCAAATATACAACATAATACATACGATATTGTAGTTACAACATTACGATATTATTAGTCAAGAAAAATTAACTTCACTAGTCATGCTCATTTCGCCAATTAATTAATATGCATAAAAATGTAAATATTAACTAAGTACATGGAAAGTAAATTGCATTGAAAGAAAATATATTTTAACTCAAAGTGTTGTAACAAATATAAATCAATCTTAATCTTATTGTCATTCATAGAATGTGTCTAGGTACACTGCTACTCAAATAAGATGTCATACATTAACTCAAATCCATGATTGATGAGCGGCAAGGTACCCCTACACCCAACCATACGAATCACTAAGACGTTACGTGCGATCTGGTCAAATTTCATGGACCTATAGTTATCTAATGCACTAGCTCTTCTAGGAAGTGAAATGGGTGTTGAGAACATTCATTGTCTTCCCAACTACACTTGTGAAGTTCAAGGGTATGATTTAAGTGTAACTGAGGTATATGATTTTTCTTATTTTATATTTTATGAGCTTGATTGCCTACAACAAGAATGAAAGGTAAAGTAATTGAAGATCTAATTCATCTATTTCCTAGCTAGCCTAACACAAGTAACCACCCCACTTTCGTGGACACATCTTGAACACATATAGCATTGTTGGGCTACCAAATGTTAAGCGTTGCTAGGTTACCAAGTACTATGTGAATGCTCAAAGTGGTCATGCTCATGTTCATTAACTGCTGGAAATAAATTGCTTAACTCAAATGCATTAAAATAAAAAGCATAAAAGTAAAATGCATTAAAGAAAATATTAAGCTATTCTCAGTGCTACAAGGATTGTCAAAAGAGTTCATTTTATTTTCATCACACTACTGCACTTAGGTACATCAATGCTCAAACAAAGAACCATACACACTTAGACTCCTTCTGTGAGCACTCAAAAAATATTCTCTAACTCTGAGGAAAAGAAATGGAAAGAGCTTCGCTACTCTGACTAAGAAAGACCAAAAACTGACTATGAAACTAGAGCCTAGGCATAGTATTTATAGCCTTAGGGTATACACCCCGACATCACATACATGACCTCACATCAAGGCCCCAACATCACGTACGTAACATCATGGCTAACGTCAAACACATATTCATCATACCCTCATGACTAAATGAAAACTCGTCCTCAAGTGAAGAAGAGGAGGAAAAAGTTCTTTACAAAATATATTAGGTAGGTATGGAATTATTGACTGACATATAGATTGACCCAATTGAAATAACAAACTCTGAGTGCCCAAGTATACAGAATTACAATTTTTACAACATTGGGTGTTCATGATAAGAGAAGTGAACACCATGGAGAACATTGAGATCCAACACCTCTTGGTAGCAAAAGAATGAGAGAGATAGAAGAGATCCAATGATCACAAACAATCATCATTGTGTGGTATTGCTGCATCAACCTTGGTAAAGATAGTCCTGCTTCCAATCCATGCTTCCCATTACAATCACAACAAAATCATGACTTAATATGCAATGTGTAACACATAACTATTAGATGCCTTATCTCGTCGATGGTTACACTCGGCTAGTTTGTGATTGTGGTTGATTGGTTCCTTGAGTAGTGTTAGCGAGAAGGTTGATAGATAGGGTTAATTAAATTAAGCGATTCATTAAATTTGAAAAATTTCGATACAAGGAAATATTTGAAGAGGATATAAGAATTCACAACAATAAAAAGGAAAGTTCATTGAAAACTGTTGTGAAGATGTGCACAACTGGATGTCATTAATGGGGTAAGCAAAAATAATTTGATTGGAAGAGTGTCTAAGGATAAAGAACTTAACTAACCCAACCAAAAGATATGCAAGTGGATCCTCCTCAAAGCATGCACAAGCCTTTTATGCCCTTGCATAACTTCAAACCAAAGAGTTTGTGGGATCCATGGATGATTAATGGTTACAAAAGGTTAAGTACAAAAATCCATAAGAAGCTAACTAAGAATCCCAAAACATCAAACCAAAACATAAAATCGGCAGTGAGGTGAGATACAAAAAGCATAAATGAATGAGAGAGGAAGTGGAATGGAGTTCCTAATTATGGTCACATGAAGTCTCTTATAGAATCCATCCTTAGTCCAAAACAAAACCAACCATGTTTAGTGTCTTTGCATTGACATTCTAAGACTAATTCATCCCTTGAGACACAAGAGTGTTCCCACAGAACAACCACCATTCCAAATTAGGGAAGAAGTAGGAAGTGAGAAAGGACCTTAGTTAGAGGAGACTAGTCCCATAACTAGTGCTTGTTGCTCGTTTATTCTGTCTAAGGGATGTGCTTTGAATTCCCATTATTATTTTTTTTGAAATGGGAACCACACCATGCAAAGACACCTGCATTTATTTTGCCCAAGGGGTTTACTTTGAATCCTTATCTTTTCTTTTCTTTTTCTTGATGAGAACCACACCATGCGAGGATGTATGCACTTATTTTGTCCAAGGGGTGTGCCTTGAATTCTGATCATTTTTTTATGAGAACCACACCATGCAAGGACTTATTCAACTTCCTTTTATTGGATGACATGGAATGGTAAGAAATTCATGACAACACACATGCACCTAGACAAATAGAAAAGCACAAAGCATACTGAATCCCCTTGAAGCCACACCCTCTTCAAACCTTGGAATTCTTTCCAATTCCAAAAACTACCAAAGTCACAAATTTATTAGAGTTTTATTAATGAAAAAGGAACTACACATTTCCAAAACAATGAAAACCATAGAGTTTGTGCATGGATGGATGCTGTGGACTTATTGCCTATAACATGAAAAGAAACCATGTCCTAATTATCCGTAATGAAATTCAAAGCTAAAAACTAGACACCAACAATCAAATAACAAAAATAGTACATGTCACCATCAAGTAACGCATCACCAATGTACCTAGCACTTATTAAAAAAAAGTTAAAAAATCACACCAAAATAAAATAAAATAAAATATAAAAGAAGATGGAAAATATTCAAGAAATAGCAAATGTACTAATGATGGTGTAAAACAAAAATTAGAAAAGATTAATAACATAAAAACAAAAATATGTAAAATAAAGAATGTGTAAAACAAAAAATTTTGAAAAACTTAGGAGTTGCTTTGTATGATTAGCATGAGTGGCCATCTCCCCCATGACTAAGTTGAAAGGAGGAGATCCAAAATATGGAGTGTGATTGTCCATCTGATGAGGTGCTTATTGTGTTAGCTGGTGTATGCTCATGGAAAGGTTTGATTTGTTAGATGTTGACCAAATGTTTCTTATTTAAGCTCTCAGGTTTATAGATTAGCATGACTTGAGAAGGAAAAGTCTTATAAATAATGTAAGCTCCTTCCCACAGTGTTTGGAACTTAGTTCATTGAGGTATGTGCATGGGGTTCTAGTAAAGAACCTCGTCTCTTGGTTGAAATTTGAATTTTTTAATTTTCAACTCACGATGCTTTTTGTTATAGGCTTTGTGCAACTTCTTAGATGATAGGGCCACTAATTAGTTTTCATCTAGCAAGTTGAGATTCATTTGTCATTCTTTTTGGGCTAGACTTAAGTCAAGGTTAAGATCATAAGCTATTAAGAGTGTATAGGGTTCAAATTAAATAGGAAGTGTTGGTAGTTTGCCATACACAAACTCATAGGAAGAGTAGCCTATAGGAAGTTTCTAAGTTGAGTGATAGGCCCAAATGGCATCATTCAATTTTCTACTCCAATCCTTCCTATACTTTCTAATAGTTCTTGTTAGTATCCTTGTGATTTCCCTATTGGTAACCTCAGCTTGACCATTAGCTTGGGGATGATAAGGTGTTGTGAGTTTATGTTCAACCCCCAAGCGTTGCATGAGATTTTGAAAAGTAGTACCTATAAAATGAGTTCCATTGTTAAAAATTAATACATGTGGCACACCAAACCTATTTACAACATTTTTTTGTACAAACTGAGCAGCAGTAGAGGATGTATAGTCGATGATAATTACTGCTTCTACTGATTTTGTATAATAGTCAAAAGTAACTATGATGTATGCCTTTCCATTTGACATGGGCATGATGGGACCCATGAAGTCAATGCCCCAAATGTCGAAGGATTCTAGTGGTTGATTTATTGTTGTGGTCCCTTCATTCGAGTAGTTATTCCACCATCTCTTTGGCATCATTCACAAGAGTGAACATAATGGTAAGCATCCCTGAAGAGTGTTGACCAATAGTACCCTACCATTAGGATTTTAATGATCATGCATCTCCCAGCATAGTGTCCTCCAAAAGTAACTTCATGAGCATCTTAGAGAACGCATAGTTGATTAGCATCAAGGACACACCAATGAACTAGGCCATCGACGCACACCTTGTAGAGATGTTCGTTGATCTCCATGAAGTGCTTTACCTAGTGAAAAAACTATTGTTTCTTCCAGTGGTCCAACCCTTGTGGCATCTCCTGAGTGAGAAGATAGGTGAGAATGCCAACATACCATTTTAGCTCATTGGGCATTTTTTTAGGTACAACCCCAACAAATAGGAATTCATTAAGAAATGTATTAGATAATGGGCTTTCTACCTTTTTGTCATCCCATTGCAACTGAAACAAGTGATCAGTGACCACATTCTCAATGCCCTTTCAATCTACCATTCTAAGATTGAATTCCTGCAAGATCACAAGCCACCATATGATACGAGAGCTCACCATTGGCTTGTTCATTAGGAAGCAAATGGCATTATGGTTTATGTGTAAAAACACCTTATATCCAAGCACATAATGCCTAAACTTCTTTAGAGCAAACATCACTACCATCAATTCTTTTTTTGTAGTGGTGTAGTTCAGTTGTGCACCCACAATGCTTCGGTTGGTGTAGTGGATGTAGTATGGACATTCTTGTCATCTAACTACATCAACACAACTCCCAAGGCATAATTTGATGCGTTTATCATGATGTGAAATGGCTTGGACCAGTCAAGTGCTTGTAGGATTAAAGTTTCTACAAGCTTCTTTTTCAATTGTTGGAATGCTTTCTCACATTTTACAGTCTAGACAAAGGGAGCATCTTCCTTTGTTAGCTCAACCAATGGTTTTACAATCTTATAAAAATTCTCTATGAATTGCCAATAGTAGCTAGTATGTCCAAGAAATGACCAAATATCTTTAACTATTTCTAGTTGGCGGTTATTCCTTGGATGATCCTTATTTTCTCAAGGTCCATCTCAATTCCTACTTGCAATATTCTATGCCCTAGTCCAATGCCCTCCTGGACCATGAGGTGACTCTTCTACCAATTAAGCTGCAAGTTGTTTTCAACACACCGTTTTATCACTTACTTAAGGTGGTCCAAGGCTTGCTCAAATGTAGCTCCATAGGTGGAGAAGTCATCCATGAACACTTATGCACCACTACTAATCTATTGTTGAAAAATGCTTAAGACCACGCATTGGAATGTGGTAGGAGCATTACATAGAACAAATGACATCTTATGATATGCAAAAGTCCCCCAAGGACTCGTGAATGTTGTTTTTGCTTAGTCCTCTAGTGTAATTTGGATTTGGTTATAGTCATTGTAACCATCTAGAAAACTATAGTAGCACTACCTAGATATTGTGTCAAGCACCTGGTCAACAAATGACAACGGAAATTGATACTTGAATGTTGCAATATTCAGTAGCCTGAAATCGATGTAGACCCGCCACATGACACATTTCTTTGGCACAATTACAAGTGGGCTAACCCACTCGCTATCTGCAATGGGATAGATGAACCCCGCCTTGAGGAGTTGCTCAAATTCCTCCTTGATGATTTATTTCAATTTGGGGTTCAACTGCCTCTGTGGCCATCATTTTGGCTTCATGGCCAAGTCAATGTAGATGCGATGCTAACAAATCCTAGGATCAATCCCTATGAGTTCAGGATACAACCAACCAAAAGCTGCTGACCATCTTTCAACTACTTTCAATAGCATCTTTTTCTATTCTGGAGCAAGTTTGCATTGGTTATAACCAACTTTCCATTTTTCAAAAATACATTTTCCATTCCAATTGATAAATTTTTCAACTCAAGGGGCTCTTGTTTGAGTTTTTCAGGAATTTCCAACTCTCGCCAGTGAATATCATCATTTATGTCATTAGAGAGTTGGTGATGAACACGTTCTAGTTCATCCATGCTCGTGACATATGCACATGTCAAGCTTTCAGTTGATTCCATGCAAAGTGTGCTACTTTTCAAATTAGCAGTCAGCCACTAGGTGGCCTCCTATTTTGTGGTTGTCGCGTACAAACACCTTTTAATTTCTGCTTCTGGTTCATGCTGTTTGCATGTAAATATAGATGCTTCCTTGATGGCTCAAAGTTTCTACACACAATTGCACCCTATATCGTTGTATGCAATGCATGGAACTCTCTTCTTCTTGATCTTTTCAAATGCATTTTCTTTAGATATCTCTAGGGAAAGATCTTTGATACCCATTTGATGAGTGGCAAGGTATCCCTACACTCAGCCATACGAATACGAGCGTGTACACACGATCCAGTTGAACTCCGCAGACTAAATGCCTTAACGCCACAAGAAACACTTGGGGTTAATCGTTCGTTGTCTTCCCAGGCTTGCTTGTATGTGTCACGGTGTATGGTTAAACAAGTCTAAGGTATATAATTTTTTTGGTATTTTTTAGTTTATCTCCTAAGCTATGAGAGTAAAGGGTTGAGAAACTAACTAACTCTAACTACAACACTAAGTCCTAGCGTCAGCATCCGTTCCCACTTACCGTACACACCCTAAACTATGCAACTATGGCTACCAAATGCTAATCGTTACTGGGATCACCACACGTAACGCACGTGCTCGAAGCAGTCATACTGAGGCACTTAACTAACCTATGTGTGACAAGCAGCCGATTCCTTGACTAGCCATACACATTCATGGATGCTTGTAATCAAGTTGTACTTGTCCCACGCTCTAGGAGGAAAGGGTTGAGAGAATCTATTCACGATGAGTAGCCAATTCCTTGGCTAG
>MNCI01019828.1:36970-54211 GCA_015680685.1 Gnetum montanum
CAGTAAATAACATTAATTAAACCTATCCATGCACTACAAGGTTTATCCGCAAAGCTCGTCTTTATTGCCATACACAACTTGCGTTCAGGTACAAAGCTACTCGAATAAAGAACCATTCACTTGGGGGACTCCTACTGCGGGCACATGGAAAATATTCTATCTCTGGGGTGATCAATCCGCCAGAGCTTTGCTACTTTACGCATATCATTCCAAATGAGGGGAGTGCCGCCTCTTGTTTATAGATATGGCGGCGGACCACGATATCACATACGCGATATCGCGGCTTGTGCAATCTGCGTCTCATCACCATTCTTGCATCGACAGTTCTTAGCCTTCTCTTCCCATGATGATTGGGAAGTCCCCTTTGCAGTTCTCCACTTTGATTACCAGGAAATCAGCAAAATAAGACCACCTACCAATAGTGGTCACAATGTCTTCTATCAATCCCAATGGAACAATGATGAACTAGTCTACCAATTCTAATCTTATGTTACTCTTCTTGAGAGGAGGTAGGTTCCAGGCAGTGTACATCTCATGAGAAATCAAATTAACACCAGAACCTGAATTGAGAAGAGCCTTGCATGGTTCATTCCCAGCAATCTGCAAATAAATTAAAGGACTTCTAGAATTAGCTAATTTCTTGGGAAGGTTTCCTACAGAGATCTAACCAGACATAATATGAGTGAGCATTATAGTATGGATCCTTGGCAGAGTTTTCCTTGAAGGAGGATCGAAGGAATTTGATATGGAGGAAGAGGCAAGAGTAGGGTTGTCAACCACGAGTGTAGGTGAAGGCTTAGGTGGACTACGAGGTCAAAAGAAAGGTCTTTTCTTTGATCAGGCATTCGACCCCTCTGATTAATGATTTGGTTGTAGATTAACATCCCTCGTAGCATTACATTGTTGAGGTTGAGTTGGTAATTCACCCTGCATTGGTGGAGCAGGTGGTAGCTATGCAACTAGAGGAGGAGTATGTGCAAGGACAGGAGTAGGATAAGGATAAGAGTCAATATCCCTTCTTTCATGTGGCGAATGAGCTTGGTAATTATCTAAAGGATGGTAATGAGGTTGGAAATTAGAAACATGACTAGAGGAGTTATGTGGAGACATGCGTTACTACACTTGGTAACCATATAGATCAAGCTACCAGTAAGGGTACTATTATCTTGGCAGTGCTAGCATCCATGATTGTAATTGTTGCCACTATTGATATTTGATGAGTGGCAAGGTACCTCTACACTCAACCATATAAATATGAGTGTTTCATGCACGATCAAATCGAACTCCACAGATGGATTAGTTGTGGTATCTAGATAGTTATTCTTAGGTCGCAATTTGTTGTCTTCCCACTTGAACTAGTATTAACTTATCACGTATGATTTAATATTAACTCCGCCAATGTTTGATGGAGTTACCACCTTCCATGGGTAGGGTAGTTGTAGAAACATTTGATTTGCCTTGACATACCAAGCTGCAAACACTTGTCGTTCCTCTTCATAGGCTCTAGCTTTGTCTCTATATTCTTGAAAATCTGCAAGTCGTCAAGCCAAGTCTATTGCGACACATTTTTGTCCCTAGTAACTCACTTTAACCACCTCAAGTTCAGAATTTTCAACCTCCAATTTGTGTAACAATTTCTTGCGTTCTACAAATTTTGCTTCATATTTAGCATAGGTGGTGGCTACTTGTTGCTTGAGCTCTATTCTCGGGCACCCTGCTGTTAACATGGAAAGGTTGGCATACTGTAGGTTTGCCAACTCCATGTATTCTGTAAGATCCTGGATCTGCAGGTCCCGATTCTTAACTTCCGCCTGGTGGGAAAATGCATAGGTATCCAATATGGCCCGCCAGTTAGTGTGTTGAGCACTGATAGCATTGATGTGGGCCTTGGCCATACAGATCTCCTCCTTAATGATATGCTTATACATCCCCACCTAGTCCCGAAAGTGCTCCTTTAGTGCTTCATGCCGTTTAGCCTCATTTTGACACACGCTTATTTCAATAACCATCTTTTGATGGATGACACATACCTTCTCCATTAAGAGGATTCAATTCTACCTAGCTAAACGGTTCATGTCTTGGTTGACCTGGGTGAATTGTTCTCACAATTGATGGAAATGTTCTTTGAAAACATTCTTTTACTTTTCCATAGAGGTCAACCGAAGGTTGTTGGCAACAAGCTGCTTCTTTTCCTCTTGTAAGCCCTTAAGTTCCTTGGTATGCACATAGGTTTGTGCCTGTGCTGCGAAGGCATCCCAAATAGCTTTCTCTTTTTCCTCTGCCACCTTTTTATTCTTTGTTAGTAATTTGGTCAGTTGCTTAGTTTTGAAAGTGTCCATCTGGTCTGCGGGAACAAATTACAAAGGGTCCCGCTATGTTGCTTGTAGGTCCATGAGCCTTTCTTGCAATTTCTGCACCTTGACTTCAGCATGCTCAACCCTCATCTCTATTAAGACTAGCTTCCCCTTGGTGAAAATGAGGTCTGATTGAATTGCCATAACATCCTGAGGGATGTTAAATAGAGACGTCATTATTTGTCCTATTTGTAGCAATCAATCAAGTACATACTCATGTTCCGCAAGAGTCATTGAGGTTTCAGCTAAAGTTTGAGCATCCCGTGCTCCTGTGAGGTTTGTCAGTCGCACAACAGGTACATTGAACAATTCTTTAATGTGGTTTGCGATCACTTCTGCAACTCCCATTGCTTCCTAGTGTAGCATGACCACCATTGTGTCCCCTTCACCAGTTTCTAATTACAATTGGAATGGCACAATGTTCCCCAAGATCTGTTGTCAAAGAGTGCTTTCCCCTCCTCCTCTATGGATGCACACTTCATCCCTTGTATGATCCAACAAAACTGTGGGTTGTATGGCATCGTCGATGATGCAGAAGGGATTCGCATCATCACGACTTCCCCAACTGACCATCTCAGCGATGGCCATGAGATGGCTCATCGACAGTCTGTAATCTTGCAGCAGCAGTGGTGGTTGATCTTGTTGGCCCATGCTAGGCCCTACTTCTTGTTGTTGACTAGGTCCTATGCTTGGAAGTTGCCTAAGCCCTGCAAGTTGAGTTGCAGTTGGCCCTGCCGTTTTTTCCTTTTCTTATTCTGGTCCCAACGTCTCACCAGTGATTTTCCTTGCAGCTGGTGGCTTTAGCAGTTCAGCATATGAAGCATTTTGGGCTTTTCAATGGACATCATTAGTGTATCCTCTAATACCAGCATGTCAGCACAGCTTCTTGATAAGACAAGGGAAGGGCAACGCAAGCTTCCATGTCTTCTGTTCTTCAAACCGCCTCACGATCTCTATAAAATATAGATGAGGTAGGTTAGCATTAACCTTCCCCATCAACACTGCACATCCTCTTGCTACATATGTTTAAATTCTTTTTAAGCCCTTTGTGGGGAAGAGGTGATAAGTTCCTATTTTGAAGTAGATCCTCTCTTCCATTGTCAACTCTCCAAATGTCTTCTCTTTCTCGCCATATGCCCTTTCCAACTAAACTCATCGTACATCAAGGTCTAAATGGGTAAACAAATGAGTAACCTTTGGGCCTATATTTGGAAGGTTTAATATGTCCGAAATGGCCTGAATAGAGAAATCGACTGTTACACCACCAATGTTAACTGTGGTTCCTTGTTCCCTGTTGTGCCAAAATTGGTACGTTTCCCCTAAGTACCAAGCACCACTTTCAGAGAAGATAGGCCATAATGGGGACCCTTTGAGGTGGTCCCTAATGGCCTTTGGAGCAAACTCTGTGAAATATTCAAAATTTAATTACACAATCACTGCAGTGAATGTGGACCTTTCATGGATAGCCTGAACACACTCCTAGGGAAACGTCAGATGTTGTCCCTATTCAAGCGCTGCAGCAGCTCCTTCTTATACCTACCTTGATTGTACAGTAGCAGGGTCCTCTTGGTGAATTCTAAATGATTGTTCCTCCTGCTCTGCATGCTATTTGGTAGGGACTTGTTCTTTGCCTCTTCTAGGTTGTTTGCTCTCACCTTGAGCAGGACCTTCCTCTTGTCCGTGTTTCAAGGCCATCTGCAATCACATGGGGCCAATCGTTAGTAAGGTTGTTTTCAAAGTTAGGTTATACTTCATTGCGTGCCTTAATTAATTTATTTTATTGTTGTGTGATGTTTCCCGAAAGATTATAATAGTGAGTCCTTTTTACTTAGGTGGTTTCCAATTTTAGTTTCCCAGTTTAACTAAGGGGATGAAATTATTTTCAGCACAATTATCTTTAATATTATAACTAATTGCCCTTGATAATGTCCTTCAGGCGATGATAAATTCTAAAAATGTTATGCACTATTTGGCATGTGTCCCTCCCCCACAACTAAGCTGAACACTTTGGGTTCAAGTAGGTTCAGATGGAATGAAAATCGGAGGACCAGCGAGCGAGATATAGGTATGAAAGCAAGGGTTGCGCAATCACAAGTCATAGAGGGAAATTTGAAAAACTCCCCCACATGAATGATTGAAAATGATGGTAAGTGTTGCAGGGGGGTCATGTATATATAGGTTTATGCGACGTGATATCGCGTATGCGATATCGTGGCCTATCAATGTGAAGGCCCAAGGAAAAATACCAAATTTTAAAGGTTTTTTCTGAAATTAACAAGGTAAACAAGGACATTTGGACAAGTGTTAAAAGGTTCTAGGGTAATTTAGATAGTTTTGAAGGCACAAATAATTATATGGTGGTGGAATTGATCAATAAGGCCTCGAGTGGTATGGGAGAGAAAAAGGCCACGTGATGATTCATAGGAATGTGGGAATTTGAAGGGGTAGTAATAAGGGAAAGAATATCTTTGAAAATACATGAAGGGTAATAGATGGTGTGTGGAAGATGTGTCATAAGTGTAAATTACAAAAATTACGCAAGTGGGTCCTCCCCAAAGTAGGTTCCAACCTATAATGCCCTTGCATAACCACACTTAGAAGTGTCCGCGAGCACTCAAAGGGTTAAATGTAATCCACACTAGTTCCACAAGCACACACATGTAAGTATCACTAGAATGAGGTAATAATTCTACACTATACGAGACATGAGCTATAATTACATGAACAACGAGATGAAATGGGTTACAGAGGGGATTGTAGAGATGGGACATGAGGTAATTGACCTAGGGTACAGTGAATCCTGCATGTAAAGCATGATTAATATGTCATTAACCCATCATTCCAAGATCAGGATCAAGTCCATTCCTCTAATCAGTGACATCGCATTGTTTCATCCCATGATGAGCAACTATGAGAGTATCAAACAACGAGGTGTACGATCACTTGGCATTTTGTTCAAGGGAGGAGTGATGTTTGCTTTGTGGCACTTCCTTTTTCTTTCTTTTTTTGATTGCTGAATCCAGAGAAGCCACCAACCTTCAAGCATGGATGCATGTCTTTCTAGTGGGACCCCTTAGAACAGCATTGGATTTTTGAGTGCCTTTTGATTACTCTTACTCCCATTTTGCGTTAGATCTACAAGGATCTTAGTACAACCATGCTACATGATAACTCATACAAACGTCACCAAAGAGAATCCATAAGTCCCCTTGATGTCACACCCTAATCATTCCCTCTTGATCCATCCTTCTTCATTTCGGGTACAATGAACAAAAAATTAATTTTAAGTTTTAAGAATGTAAAGAATATCATTATACCCTTGAACAGAACCTCTTATTTGTAGAGTGGATGAGTGGATGTAATGGGCTCACTGTCCAAATAATTGATCGTTTGAGACTCGATAACATAGAAAACACCTCAACCAATGAGCCACCTGAGTGTTTTATTCGTAGATGAGATTACTTATAAAAAGGTAAAAAGATAAAAAGATGAAAAGATAAAGCAAGAAATTGAAAAATGAAAAACTAGAAAACAAAAAATTGTAAAATTAAAGAAAAACAAAAAATATTTATTAATCTTGCTTGTTATTAGAATGAGGGATATCCCCCATAACTAAACGGTTGAGCATGGCAAGGATTAATGAATGAAAGATGAAGATCCTTGCATGTTCGAAATGTTGAAACTTGGTTATACTTACCCCATTGGGGTTCACACACCTGATTATAGTAAGCATAGTGGGGCAATTTATAAGATGTGGTTCCCAGATAAAGAGTTGACCCACTATGACACTTGGGACCGTAATACACTATGTAAGGATCAGGATGTCACTCTCCATGGCTATATTCATTGGGCCGTATGGTTGTTGGAGTGTTAATTGGTGGCCCTGATGAGATGACATGAGGCATTGGGTTCAAAGAGAAGGGTGCACCACAGTGTTGGACTTATGCTGAGTTGGAGGATGCAGTGGCCTCGGAACTATGTTGTCTCTTCCTACGGTCATGTCTAAAGAAGCGATGCTTTTGATGTTGAGGAGGTCTCTCACTATTATTGGCAATAGTAGCACAAGTAACGTTTGTGGTATGTTGCTATGGTGTAGAAACTTCACGAACAGTTGGTGGCAATGTAGAAGGAGGAAAAGGATGAGAATGTTGAAATTTAGAAGAAGTGTAAGGTACACAAGGTGGTGGTCGTGTTGAGGACATGGGTTGATAGTATTGAGGAGAATGGTAATGTGGCAAGATAGAGTATGTTGATCTAGTTGGGGAAACAGGATATTAAACTAGATAAGCATTTGGATTCGGATGATATGAAGGGTGTCTTCATTTTAGGGGTGGTTTCCCCCACGACTGGGATTGTTGCCACTATGATCGAACACAGTATCTCTGTATGAACTCTGGATGTAACATGCTTCCCCAATGCTCATATAAATGTAACAAGATTAGGCATTGGCCCTTGGGGTGATCGTACAGGCATATGTTGCATTCATACATATGATTGGCAGTTGGGCTCTTGTTTTCTTCATCCCTTCTTTATGATTGTCTAGTGATATTTTGTCCTGTTTCTCGGGTTGTCAAAACTCTATCTCTAATAATATCAATATAGTCTCCACACTTTTTATGAGTCCATTCCAACATCTTATTAATCTTTGTCTCTACTTCTTCTAATGATTGTTGTACTGACAAAGAGGGTTCTTCCCCCTTGAGATAGGTTGACTTCTCCTTTTTATGACTATGGACCTCTGTTAAGTTGAGATTTTGGTCCTATTGATGTTTTTCAACACTCTCCCATCTACCCATTTCTCCTTCTTCTTTTCCTACCCACTTAATAAGCTCCTGGAATTGATGGATTTGTAGTTTGTATAATTGACCTTGGGCATACATCCCTAGGGTCTCTCTTGTTTCATCCTGAAGCCCATCAATGATATGGTACATTAGCCTTTCCTCAGAGAACTCATGGCCTGGACAGTTGTTTAACAATGCATAATATCTTTCTAAGGCCATATCCAAGGGTTCATCTTGTGCTTGTTTCCACTCTTGGATTTGTTTCCTCAAGGTTGACACTCTTGTGTAGGTTTGATATCTTTCGTTAAAGAGTTCTACCATTGTTAACCAACGTCGTATTGAATTTGGTTTTAACGATCAATATCATAACTTTTCTTGGCCAACGAGTGTCATAGGAAAGAGCTTCAGTTTTTGCCAACCATTATCAATGTTGTTCCATGCACAAGCATCGTAAAGGCTTGTAAATGCTGTTGTGGGTCTAAGTCATAGCCTCTTGAAAAATTGGGAAAGTTGTTTAAATCAAGCTTGGGTAGACAGCTCTCCTTTCGATGCCTACGGGAGATTCAAACAGCCTCTTGTATTTGCATTAGGCTTGTAGTGGCCAATAGGGGTTCATCGTCATCGAGTAAGTTATACTTCCGTGCGTTGGGATGACATTGCTTTCATTTATGTTTATAAGAAACCCCCACCTTAGGTTGCGTACTCCAATCTTCATTGTCATATAATTCATTGGTTCTCCAATGAATTGCCTCACTAGATGTGGCATTATCATAGTCTTGTAGGAGAGGCATTGTTATGAACTTATGTGTGAATTTATATGTGACTTTTTATAGTTATTTCTTCCTAAAAGATATATCATTAATTCCTATACAGTGACCTTGTATGATATAACTAATCTAGATAACTAACACCATCCCCGAAAACGGTGCCAATGATGAGTGGCGAGGTACCCCTACACTCAACCATACAAATACGAGCGTTTCATGCACGATCCAGTCGAACTCCGCAGATGGACTAGTTGTGGTATCTAGACAGTTATTCTTAGGTCGTAGTTCATTGTCTTCCCACCTGGACTAGTATTAACTTGTCATGTATGGTTTAGTCCAGAGTGAGGTGTATGATGTGTTCCTATACTAATGCTACTCCTAAAGAAAATGGGAAATAATATTAACTAAGCTATGAGAGAGAGGGTTAGAGAGAGAATCTAACTAGCCTAAGTGTGATGAGTAGCCATTCCTTAATCATCTGTACACATCTTGGACTTCGTGCATGACTACTACTAGGATTACCGAGCGCAGGTCCCAGGTACGCCACTAGGTTACCAAGTAGTCACACTTAAATGCTTGTAATCAAGTCATACTCATTCCGCATTTCACAGGAGTTTAGGGTAAAGAGATATTAACTAGGAAAGAAATAAATAACAATAACAATTAATTAAATAATTAAGCTAAGTGGATGCTGCAATGATGAAGTAATCTTGATCTTTATTTTTGGTCATGTGCATGTCCAAGTACATCACACTCGAATAAGGATGTCGTACAATTACAATCACCACACTTTGGACATGCACTGGGAGGAAAGGGTTGAGAGAAGAACTACTTAAAACTAAACGCTCAAAAGAAAATCCAAAAACTTAGTCTCCAATCTATCTACCTCTTATTTATAGATGAGGAGATAGGCCACGATATCACATACGTGATATCGCAACTAGGCTATGATATCGCAGCCAACAAAATGATAATTCATCAATATTGTTCATACGATTGCAACAGAGCTCCACTTGAATAATACGATTGTTGCTGGTGGAACTACCTAAGATTACCTTAAGGATAAGGTAACCTTTGGGATGTTTGCCTTTATGTAAGTCGTGAATATAAGGCATACACCCCAGACTCTTGTAGATGTGACACAATGGGGCAACATCCCTTAGGATGTTCATACTAACAAACGTCACACCCATGATCATCATTTGATTCACTATTACAACCTCTTCTATTGCGACACTCTTGCCCTTACCTTTGTGATATGTCATTCAGCTTCCTTGTGCCTCTTACGCTTATGCACACTACTTTTTTCTCTGGACTCCTTAGCAGTTTTGAGAATAGCTTGGAATCTATTGTCCATTGAGTTCCTTAAGTGATCAACCTTCGCTATAAGTTTAGATTGGAATTTTTGGGGTGGCAAGGCTTTCTTATGCATCCCCTCATCAAATACAGACTCATCCTCACTGTCATAGAATCAAACCTCCCTCTTGTGAATGGAAGGATCATGATTGTACTCTTCTGCACTTTCTATTTTTCTTAGTTCACCCTCCTCTTTAGCTACATACTCTATTAATCTTTGTATTTGATGGAAACTATTTTTGACAATCATCCTTGGGCATATACACCAAGGGTTTTTCTTCTTTTATTATGAAGCCCGTCTACAATACCGCAAAGTTGAACCAATTGAGAATAACCATGGCCAGGACATTTGTACATCAAGGCATAGTATCAACCAATGGTGGCATCCAAGGGTCCATGTGTTTCTTGTTTCCACCCTTGAATTTTCTTCCTTAAGTTGAATACTCTGGAGTACATTTGATACTTATCATTGAACAACTCAAGCATGGTAATCCATTTTCTGATAGATTCCAGCTCTAAGGACTAGTACCAATTTTTTGCTTCTTTGATAAGTATCCTAGAGAACAATTTCAGTTTTTGCCACTTTTTCTCTATGTTCTACAAGGCACATGCATCTTGGAAAGCTTGAAGATGATTATGTAGTTCAAAGTTACATCCTCCTTCAAATCAAGGAATATTGTTCATATGTAACCATTTGATTTGACTATCCTTCATGTGCCTTGTTGGAATTCTAACTACCTCTATGATGTTAAGCATACTTCAGGTAGCAAATAGAGGCTCATTGAGGCCTTGATCATGGTGCCTACGATGCCCTCTACTACCCCTTTGTACATGGTGATGTACCTCTCTTGAACGTCTGTGCCCTTGATCTTGTTTTTCCTAATGGTCCCTTTGCTTATTTTGGTCCCATCAATTGTTTCATTCATTTTGATCACCTCCATCATGGTCTCACCTTTTGCGGTCATGGTTAGAGCCAGAAGAAGAAGCAAATGACAAAGGGGAAGAGGAAGAAGTACCAGCAGCATCATGGCACCCACTATTTCCTCTTTGGTGCTCACAACCACGATCATAATAATGTTTCTTGTTTGCATCCCTGTCTTGACTTATCCCTCCAAATCCTTCATTGTCAATGGATCTCTTATTACTAGAATAAGGATTGTGAACTATGGAGTGCATATTCTAATTTTGACCTCCATCACTAAAGTCAAAGAGAGGAGTTTCATTGAATGGAAAGCCCCCAAAGAAGGGTTCCCTACCAGCTTGTTGGTACAATAGGAATCAAGAGTTGTTAAACCCTTTTCCCTTTGAAAATTCATAGCGTTGTTCTAGTTGCCAATCTCGCAAACATTATGCTTTGGTGGGATGGTAATCCCTAGCATCAGCATCTTCCACAATATACTCCCCATGGTGGTCTTGAAGACCACATCATGCAAGCATTTAATAGAGCACTACAAGACTAGCACAATCAAGCAGCAACACAATGTTTCCCTTCATGTTACACCACCGTAGCTATTTATCCTAGTGTAGGATGAAGGTGAAGTTTGACACATACTCATCAAGATGAGTATATATAATTCAATACTATTGAGGATTTAGTGAATTAACTTTATCAGTCTTGGGCAGAGAAGTGCTCCTGTGAGAAGAAGACATTTTTAGTTAGCAAATAAAAATCATAGTGTGCTATGATAATTGTTGTAGTAATGGTAAAATAAGATATGACTCTAAGGTTTATTCTAACAATTTAAATATGTTTCACTAGGTCCTAGATAGCGCATGAAGCAACAAAAAGGTCCCCAACAATGACACCAATGATGAGTAGTGAGGTACCCTTATGCCCAACCATACGAATCACTAAGGCATTATGCATGATCTGGTTGAATTCTGTGGACCTATAGTTATCTAATGCCCTAGCTCTTCTAGGAAGTGACATGGGCATTGAGAATGTTTGTTGTCTTCCCAACTACAATTATGAAGTTCAAGGATATGGTTTAAGTGTAATTGAGGTATATGATTTTTCTTATTTTATATTTTATGAGTTTGATTGCCTATAACAAGAATGAAAGGTAAAGTAATTAAAGATCTAATTCATATATTGCCTAGCTAGCTTAACACAAGTAATCGCCCTACTTTCCTAGACACATCCTGAACACATATAACATTGCTGGGCTACCAAACATTAAGCGTTGCTAGGTTACCAAGTACTATATGAATGCTCAAAGTGGTCATGCTCGTGTTCATTAACTGCTCGAAATAAATTGCTTAACTCAAATGCATTAAAATAAAGAGCACAAAAGTAAAATGCATTAAAGAAAATATTAAGCTATTCTCAGTGCTAAAAAGATTGTCAAAAGAGTTTGTTTTATTCTTGTCACACTACTACGCTTAGGTACATCAATGCTCGAACAAAGAACCATTCACACTTAGACTCTTTCTATGGGCACTTAGAAAATATTCTAACTTTGAGGAAAAGAAATGGCAAGAGCTTCGCTACTCTGACTAAGAAAGACCAAAAATTGACTTTGAAAACTAGAGCCCATGCGTGATATTTATAGCCTTGGGGTATATGCCCTGACATTGCATACATGATGTTGTAGCCAATGTCAAACACATGTTCATCAATGATGCAAACACTCATTAATTATTTGCTAAGATTATAGAAGAAAACTACAAAAGTTTGGATACACAAGTAATCAAATAGTGTCAAATACATAGCATATGCTTGCATATTTATAGGCAAATTTGGAGACTCCATTGACACATATGCATTGATGCATCTTAGACCATTTCAATGGGGATGTGTTGATCAAGTTGCACAGCTACGATATAGCAAATGCGACATAACATTTATGATATAGTAGCCAACTAAGATGCATTGATGGGGATGCATCGATGTAGTAGCATATGTGATATTGCACCTAATTGATACACTTAATAAACAATGCTTCATCAAACACTAAATTTAACCCTTGATTCATCAAAATAAGAGCTCAAATATAGAAGGAGGGTTAGCATTAGATTTGGAACTAGTTGTAAAACCTTGTCAAATTTCATGGAGAAGCTCTTTTTTGGATTTTGCAGATGCTAGAGCATTCTCTAGATGTCATGCCTAACAGCACAGGGCTTAGTTGCTATGAAAAATGGGTAAGGGCTTGCTAGGGCATCCTTCAAATGATATGCAACATATAAACAAAGATCTAGCTCTTCATAGAGGAAAATGACAAAAAAGAACTCATGTAATTGGCCCCATTTTATTGGGACAAGGCTAGGATGATGGTGATGAGTGTTTGTTTTATCCAAATTTCAATTCACAAAATAATCCCACATGAGCTATAGTATTTAGACAAAAAAATGTAGTATAAGCCCTTCTCTAAGTATGAACAAAAACATTTCCAACTACATAAAAGGAACTCACATATTCTAATATATGTCCAAGTGACATGTCATGCTACATGTGATCTCATGTTTCTATAAATAAACATATACCCTTCCATTACGTTTAATTTTTAATTATGGAAGCTTTTTGGCATAGGGGTTTGTGATGCGAAGAGAGAAGGTTACAAGCATTTTGGAGTGAATAAGAAGCAAAAAAAAAAACAATAATAATAATATTTTGAAAAGGCTAGAACAACTCTTGTAAGAAGGCTTATTTAATATTTCTTTTCATTATGTTGTCCTACTTTGTTGTGGATTTTGTACTCTTTCTCCTTACTACCTAAGTGTTTGCTATTATTTTATTATATAATTATTTTGGACTTTCTTTTATATGGGAAGTTGTATTGGAATTTTATTTAAACAATTTTTTTATTTTTAGTAAATTTTTGGGATATGGAGGAACCTTTTCTCAAATACTTTATGATTATTTTTAGATTAATCCTTGGTATGGGATAGGATTTTGTGGGAATTTTAACTATTTTGGAGGAAATTTTTTGCTATTATGAAAATCTTTTGGAAAAGAAGATATAAAAGAAAATAAGATAAAATAATATAAATATTGTGATTGAATTTACTCAATTGGTAGTGGAAACTGTGCATCTTTAAGATGCCTCAATCTACATGTAGTATTAAGTGTTATTTATGGGCCCCACCCCTTGAGAACAAAGATTAGGATGAATTTACGACCTTGGATCTTGATTCATAAATTCATGTGTACTTGAAGATTTAGCAAAGACAATGGCATCAAGTAGTTAAGCCTAATGGTGTGTGTTGAGGTATAATTAAGACTTGACCTTCAAAGGTGTATGTCATAGGCCATTGAGGATGCTAACAATGAGGTTGTTACTAAGATCCAACCATTAGAGACTTAGAATAATTTAATGTTAGTATTAAGGTTATTCCAAGACATGTTGATATCTAACCAAGATCTATCTTTGGAATATTCCTAGATTAAATTATTAATATTTTGATTTTTGAAACCTTTGTCACATTTTTGGATTTTAGAATATTTTCAAATATTTAATTGGACACTTTTGTTGATCCTTAGACTTTTGGCCTAAAACCTTATATGCTCAATGGATGGAAAAATAACATAACATTTCTTATTTGATAGGTAATTCAGTTTTGGAAAAGATGCACCTTCTAGCTATTGCAAATAATTTTTGTATATTTTGTAAAATAGAAACTATTGTATTCAGTTAGAATCGAAACAAGTGTGCTTTCAACCTCATTCCATAAGGATTTAAGCACAAAATCCCCTAAATATATCATCATTAGATATATTCTTAGCTTCTAAGGGTCGTTGAGAACCATTTGGTTTCATAATCCAACTCATGGACCCAATTTTCCATGATCCTTGAAAAACTTTTTCTAAATGTTGGAGCTAACACAAATTAAAATTTTTCTAGTGTTGGGGCTAACATGACTCAAAAATTTTCTAGGTATGATTAATGTTAGACATTAAAAGTAAGACTAATGTTGGACATCAAAGAGAATTGACTTTGATGTCAAAAGTAAAAATGACATCAAATGTGAAAAACAATATTGACATGGAACATCAAAGAGCCAGCTCACGTTGAACATCAAAAGGTTAGAATCGATGCAAAGAAACCAAAAATGATGTTGGACATCAAAACCAAATGTCAAACTTGATTTTTTCGAACTTAGTGTCAACTTTAGATAAGTTGTACTCAACTTCAAGTTCAATTTTAACAATCTTGGCAACTTTGAGCCTATACATATAAGCTTAAAACACAATTTTTAGGGTCGAATCTTTGAGATTTTTAGGGATCTTTTGAGATTTAAGAGCACTTGACAAATTTTAAGAAATCATGAACACAAGCATATATGTGCTCCTTAGGCACCTCCAATACCTTTTGTACTGTCAACATCATTTTTAGAGATAGAATTTTCAAGCTCCATGTCACTTTTCAAAGTTGGAATTTTTTTTGACCTCCCATGTCACTAACAAGAACCTTGGCCTAAATAGCCCCGTTTTAGCCCAGAATGAACTCTAAATTGCACTTATAGCCTCTCCATCCATCACCTAATCCTCCAGTTTAATTCTATCCTTCAAATCTATATTTTGCTCTAGATTTGAGCTTCTTTTATCAGTTCTATCACACACATTTTTTCTCTCCTATCATTTGTAGTTTGACACTCCATAGGAGGTGAACACTTTAACTCATTAATACAATATTTTATTTTTTAGGAAAGGATTTGTGATCCTTTCCCCATATCAATGCATTTCACTTTTATTATATTCTATACTTCAATTTTTTTCTATCTCTTACATCGTATTCTAAACTTAGTCAAATTTTCAGCATTTTATACTTAGCCATTTTTCAATGTAAAAATTCCATTGTTTAGAGAGGAAAACCAAAACCATTTTTTTTCACATCAAAACTATAGTGTTTTATTTTAACATTTATAGCTTATTTTACACAGTTTATTTTCCAATAATCTATATGATGAATCATGATTCATTAGGTCACGATATCGCACCCGCAATATCGCGTACGCGATATTGCGGCCTGACCCACGATATCGTATACACGATATTGTGGCTCTTATGCAGGCCTATAAATACACCTTAGGCACACAATGAAAAAGGAGGCTCTCTTTAGTTAGAAATTAGATTTCATTTTTAGTTTTTCTCAACCCTTTCTCCTAGTGCATGCCCGCAGTGTGATGATTGTAATTGTATGACATCCTTTATTCAAGTGTGACGTACTTGGACACACACATGATCGGAAATAAAGATCGAGATTACTTCATCATTACAACATTCACTTAGTTTAATTATTTAATTTTTATTGTTATTTATTTCTTTCATAGTTAATATCTCTTCACCCTAAACTTCTTAAACGTAGAATGAGTACGACTTAATCATGAGCATTCAAGTGTGACTACTTGGTATCCCAATAGCGTACCTAGGCCATGCACTTGGTAATCCCAGTGGTAGTCATGTATGAGGTCCAAGATATGTATGGATGATTAAGGAATGGATTCTCATCGCACTTAGGCTAGCTTAGATTCTCTTTCCCTATCTCCTCTTAGTTTAACTCTCTCTCCCTTTCCTCCTAGCTTAGCCAAGATTATTTTCCATTGCCTCTAGGAGGAGCATTACTTTAGGAACACATCATACACCTCATTCTGGACTAAACCATACATGACAAAGCAAATACTAGTCCAGGTGGGAAGATAGCGAATTGTGATCAGCGAGGAACTATTAAGATGCCACAACTAGCTCGTCTACGGAGTTCGACTAAATCATGCATAAAACGCTCGTATTCGTATGGTTGAGTGTAGGGGTTCCTCGCCACTCATCACTATACTTAATCATTTTTCTAGTAATTTTACACTTTATCATTTTAACATTAGAAAACTTCACCTTTTCATCATTCCATGTCGTTCTTGGTTCATGTGCAATAAGCTAAGTCCATATTTGATTGAAAGATTCATGCCCCTTTGTTTCATAATCATTGATTTATTGAGGGTTACATCGATTCAAAGACCATTTACAACTATGTACTAAGTATCTTGATACTTAATTCGTGGAGGTATTCTTGTAGAAATAAAAAAGACATTTTTGTAGCAACAAAAGCCTAAGTCATGTGCTATTTTTGTAAATAAATGATAAAATATTATAGTTATAAAGCATAGCAAGGATCATTTTTCATTTTGACATGTGCTCTATGTTAGAGATCAAATAATATTATTATTTTATTAAATATTATTACTTTAATGTTATTTTTTATTTGATTAATAAACTTCAAACATGAATAATTTTGTTTCTAGAAATTTGATTGAAGTGAAATGAATATCATTGGGATTGTTTTCTTCATTTTTTTCAATTATGTAATTTATTTTATTTTTTAGCATTTACATTTTTGTGGTTACATTAAAGTAAACTTGTGAAAAAGGTAAATAGATTATCTATTTTACCATTTTACTAATGCTAATTTTGTAAATAATCATAGGTTGTGATTTTTTCATGAATAGTTTTTTGGTTCATATCCAATGAAAAATTATTGTATTAATTTCTATTTTTTATCTATGATAGTTTTTACTTATATTTTTATGATCCACTTCGTTTATAATTTGTTACATGATATGGATTTTGATATGCATTCAAATAGTTACTTTTTGATTACCTTAAAATGTTATTTTGATTCAAACCAAGTATAGGATGTCAAGTTTTAAGTTGAATTATTTTGTGGTAGAATGCACTTTTGTACCACAAGCTTGCGAAAAATATAAATATTAGAGAAAATTTTAGAGTGAAGTTTATGGTTTGATAATGTTAAAAAATAAGCTAATGAGCAATGGCTAAAGTTGTTAGCTTATTGTTTGATAAGGATTTCTTGCAATAGGTTCACCTATTTAAGTCACACTTAGGGTATCATTATATTTTTCTATAATTTTTTTAAATTATCATGTTAGGTGAAACACCGTGAAAATTACGAGTCGGCCTCACGCAAAAATTTGCAATTTAAGCGAGAGCGCGCAGCAGCTTTGTTCCAGGACAAGTTTACGCTCTATTACGCA
>MNCI01019834.1:2182-20240 GCA_015680685.1 Gnetum montanum
AACTCCTTCAGCTAGTTCTTTATTGCCCAATATTATTTTACATCAAAATAATGTACTCTTTGCTTCTGATTATTCAAGGATTATTATTTCTCTTGATATTCCTTCCCAAGTATTAGAGAAGCAATAATCCTTCCTCTTGATATTCAAGTAGCCCTAGGTTTTTAGCAAGGAGATGATCATTTAATTCCTTCAACTTATTCTCCAAAATATAAATTTTTTTTTTGTAGGAAAGAATTATTTGATTATGTTATTGATTTTTCCATTGGTAAAAGCTAATTTGTTCATAATAATTTCATTAATGAGGCTCACTTTGATTTATGTTTATTTATTAGTAGTAAGGTTTTATGATATAGATAGTAATCCAATGTTGGTTCTTATTCTATTTTCATACTTTATGGTGCCATAATTGGTAGAATTTATGACTAGTTGTTGTCTTATTTCTCTGCTTGGTATAATGCCATGACTAAAATTACTATTGCCCTACAAAATCCTTTCAAAACCTATATCCTATGTTTTATAACCTTGATCATGTGTATAATACTAAGTTATGATGATCTAAAATTTTTTTTTTACTCATTACAATCCTAGTTATGCCTTGAATTTCTTAAAGATGAGAGAGTTACAAGGAATAAGATTATGGATGTCAAGAAAGGTCAACTGACTTTATAGCATGCTCAAAATCAAGATGAAATTAATGAGGCATTTTCATGTTCTTATTATTTCCTTGTTTGTTGATTATGTTTTTATTTTATGTATTTTGACAATGCAATCTAGGCTATATAATGAACTAATGCAAAGTGTTGGGGCTACATAGGTTGAAGAAATTCAAGGTACTTTGACCTTTGGTATGGTTCAATCATAAGATTAGATCATAATTTCTACTCCCAATGTATATATTTAAGTATAACTTACTTAGTTTAATGTTTTATCTATATATTTGTTTTTTTCTAATAATTTTTGTAGAGAAAATGTACTCGGCAAAGTTCCGATTGTCTAGTAGCTATAAGACAACGTACTCAACAACATGCTTAACAAAAACCCTAACAAACTTGGCAAAGTTCAAGACAAGATACGGGAAATAAAAAAACAGGAAAGTTTAGTTATTTAAAGATTTGAATACTTCCCTCTTTCCTATATATGATGTGGATTTGATTTTTTTGTTATAGAGGTCTATGGAGTAACAATACTTTAGCCAAGAGATAGATAGAGATGACACATGCACTACTTCTACACAAACTCCCATTCCATCACCTAGATCACTAGTTATGCCTTATTTTTTTGTAACACTTGGAAGAGGTTCTCTTCCACAAGTAGCACTAACATTATTTTCTAATTTTGTTCCACTGGTCATCTTTCTCCATCTCAGGATCTTCTTATTTGATGGGAAAGATAGTGATTTCTATTGAAGAAGAACTTGTGCTTCTTCAGTGCATTAGTCAATGAATCTCTTATAACAAACCCTATTCTATTTGTGAGGATTTTTACCATCTATGGGATTATTAGTCATGCAACTTTAAGATAAATTATGATTTAATATAAGTTGGAGTTCCATCACCTTTACATCCAATTTCTAATGATGCTCCAAATTTTGTAAAAGATCTGGAGAAACTCTTATAAGAATTGGAAAGTATAACATGCTACCCTGGCCATTTAGAGACTTGCAAAAAGTTCCTCCAAATTGATAATGATTGATTTTGGGTAATACTTTTCTTTTCTTTTTTTATATTTTTGTTTGTTAATTTGCTCATAACTCATAATTTAAATCTTGTTTCTATAGAGAAAGAAGAAGGAATGAGAAAATGACATGGATGATTGATCATTATAGATGGATATGTTGAAGATCCAACTTAAAAGAAAGGAGGAATCAATAGTTGTAGCAAGATGTGCTACCAAATATATCAAACAATTGTGTGATAGACTAGCTAGATGTAAAGTAGTGCTTAGTAAGGTAGATGTTACTACTAAAGAAAGAGAATCCCAATTGAAGATAGTCATAAATTTTTTTGAATTGTTTGATCATAACAAATAATCATAGTTTCCTTCCTTACATTTTTCCCATTCTACTTCTTTTCCCTATTCTTCCTTTTCTATATCCTACTTAGATGTACTTCCTCTCACTTCTCATTTACTATAAAATAATATAATATAATATAATATAATATTTTCTTCTATGTTGTTATTTTATTTAAATGTACTTGTAATAATAATAAAATAAGTTTTTTCTTCCACTTTGGTTCCTAAATCATGGTTTGCTCCAATACCAAATGTGACATCCCATTCCCAGATGTCATAAAAATATGATTGCTTAATTTATTGCATTCATCATTTTCTTAGATAATATAAAGAAAACATTATAAATATTTAATAAATGAATTAATTGATAAATAACTAATTAGTACTAAAGAATGAAACAAGAAAAAATGAAAAAAATTTATTATTAGAAGAGAGTATTGTAATGCCCTCTAGGTTGTCTTCCTATGTCACTTAAGCCTTATAGGCAATCTAGCACTGCCACCATAGATAGGCTATCTTGCCAAAGGGGTGATCAATATTTTTCTATCTTGCTTCATCTAGCTCCCATTACTTGCCTCTCTCGGCTCAACAACTCCATGCTTAGCACTACCTCTAACCCTAGCCTTAAATAGCATAGGTCAAACCCTTTTCCAAGGGATACATGAATAATCGTAACTCCTCATAAAGAGGTGCCTCTTCATTTGAAGGTTAATTACATTGTTTCCAATTTTTTCCACCCTTAACAAGGGATGGGACATTATAGTTACTTATTTTCATTAGATATTAGGAGTATGATGTTGCCTATGTGTCACATTCCCATTCCCAAATGATGCTACTACCTAATGAAGATGGTGTCTCTTCATAACAAGTGTTATAGTTATCTTAACAACACCTAAAAGGGTAGTTGTCATTGAGACATAAAAGGGCATGTTGTAATAATGGGCATGTCTCTTAAGGTGACCTTTGGGGGTATGACCTAAGGAATTTATACCTAGGGTTAGAGTTCATGCTAGCATGGAGTAGCAAAGATGGTACAAGCAAGTCACAGGAAGCCAAGTGAAGTGAGATAGGAACTGGACTGGCCATTTCTTTTGGTTGGGTTATTAGCCTAATCATGGTGGTAGTGCTGGATTTCCTTTAAGGGATAAATGCCAAAGTAAGAAAACCTAAGGAACGCTCTCAGAGCATGATTCAGATATGCTATTCCATATCAATAAAGCATTATTTTCTTCCTCTTTCTATAGAATTTTTCCTATTATTTCCTTTATACATAATGTTGAATGTCACATATATATCACATTTGGTATATTTTATTCTTATGCCGAATGTCTATTATGTTGTATATTTGAAATTTTCCATGACATTTAGGGATGGGATGTCATAATT
Source organism: Gnetum montanum (assembly GCA_015680685.1). Lineage (NCBI taxonomy): Eukaryota > Viridiplantae > Streptophyta > Gnetopsida > Gnetales > Gnetaceae > Gnetum > Gnetum montanum. The sequence continues at coordinate 5,582 of MNCI01019834.1, forward strand.
GGTATCAAAGCTAACCATGACCCAAGGGCCATTTAGAACCATGGGCTGACTACAACATGAATTTGATGATGAACCTTGAATCCACAACACATGGAAAGACATTGATCATCATTAGATGTATCATATGTTTATGATGCAAGTTAGAAGATACCTTTCCATTGACTTCACAAACAATGGATTAGGCATTTAGATCCTAGTAATCAACAAAATTCTTTGATAGATATCATTAACTAATGAAGATTTGATCACATCTCATTAAGATTCATCAATTACAAGAGATTTTGATAAGAAAATGATACATTGGTCTAGGTAACTCTTATGCATCTTAATACTATAAATAGTAATTAATTAGGTTCATTGTTAAATTTCTTTCTAGAAAGTTAATAACCATGACCTGAATTAATCTCTTTTTGTTGAAATTCACTATCTAAGTAATCTAGAAGATTTCAAGTTACCATATGTCAGCCTAGAAATTTCAATTTAACAAAATAGAATAATTTAGTCCTTTTAATAAAATTTAACTTTATTCTCGAACCCTAAAATTATGTCCAATGCATAGTACTTGCCAAGATGATTCCAATGATACAAATTTCATCTCGATTGGACTTACCATTTGGGAGATATTGATGTTTAAAGTTTCTCATTATATTTGCACTAAAATAATATTAAATTATTATTATTATTTAAAAAATGTCAAAATTCTAGGATCAAAAATCGACCCAAAATTTCCATTTACCCATACCAAATTTCTACCCTACCATCAGCTAAACCACCACATCAAGATGGATTAAAATAATAATAAAATGTTAAAGAAAAAAATTAAAAGCTTTTAAAGTAGGAGGTTGTGGGTTCAAACCCCAACCCCCNACTCAAGCTCTAGAGGTTGCATTAGTCATGCAAGGGCTATGTAGGTCCAATAGGAGCTACACAAGCCCTATAAGTTGTGCAGGGCTTGCCAAGGCCATGTACGCCTTGTAGGCTGCATTGGCCCTAATAGGGTCATCATAGCACCTAGGCTTATTCTAGCGACATCCAACAACAAAAACCTCTAGATTCACCTCTAGCTACCCATGTCGTTGTTTTCATTGCCATCACTATTCTCCTACTATTCTTGTTGCCTACCATCATGTTGCCCTACAATTGCAATTTCCACCTTGGAGCACTAATGCTAGTATGCCCTAGATCACACTTTATTACTTGCTATAGAAAAACTCACTTGCAATCTACAAAAACCCTCACCTATAGTCCACAAAAACCCTCACTATGTTTTTCACAGCTACCGTTGATTGTGCCATTGTTGGCTATCAACATTGCTAAAACTTGCCTCCAACATTGTTGAAAATCACCTTCAGCACCATTGAAAATTTCCTCTAGCACTACTAAAAACCACATGTTTAGAAACTACCACAAATTGCCTCTTTGTCACCCAAGCCCAATGATGGGCTACATAGGCCCATACGAGGATTGCACAAGCCTTGAGATGCACTTCACGAACCCCAAAATAGGCCATGTAGGTCCATGTGGGGGTTGATCTAGCACTTCTTAGGCCATAGCACATATCTCTTTCCTACCCCCTTATGTAGGTCACTCCATGTTTCTCTTTTCCCTTCCCCTCTATAGGCAGTGTTAGTGAACTGGATGTAACCCACGACCACCTCCAAACGTGACCAACTTGGCTATCCACGTTGCCTAATATCCATTGAGGCCACTACCAATGCATCACCATAGTTTTTGTTGCCATTGAAGTGAAATGAAAAATTCTTCATTATCTGATAGAAAATTTTCAATTGCTCATCAACTAACAAAAAAATTGAAATTTTCAATAATTAATGAAAAATTCAAATTTTCATTATTGAACCATTAGTTTAAATTAGGAACTTGCAAAATTGAATCTGGTGCTATAGTAACCATAAGAATAAAAATTCTGTAATTAAGTGTGCTTGCCCTAGAGTAGAACTAGGATGGGTGACCTCTTGGAAAGTCTCATTTTTCATGCCAAAGGTTTTAGAGTTCATAAGCCATAACTTTTGATTTTAGAAGCCTTTTTTAGCAAACAAATAGACATTGCCTATAGTTTTTAACTTTCTAGACACAATGGTGAAGCTAGATTCATTAGAAAAAGCCCCAAAATTTAGTTTTTACTCATTGCTCGATATAGCACCTTAAGATCATCAAAAGTTAAATTTTCACACAACTTGAGCATACAATGTTCTTTTTCAACATATGAATAGCTATTTCCAATATCTTTCACCCTTGTAAACCTAATAGTGATGCCAAATTTATCATTTGGGCACTTGATAATTTTATGATATCATAAATTCAACCTTTTGAGCATTAAGATTTAGTACATAACCCTTGTAGATATTCTTAAGATCACTATGGCATGTCATTAGTTTTACTATTGGTGTCAGTGTTCTTAAGGAAGGGTAGAAAGGCTACTAAGAATTAGATAACATAGTTACATATTACTAAAATTATATGATTTCATTAAATATTACTAAAATTAGATAATGTAATTATAAATTAGATAATATAGTTAAATTAGTTGGATAATTAGTTGTTGTATCAGTATCAATTGATTATTAGTTAATGAAAAAATTGATGTATTATTTAAAGATTAGTTGATGTATTAGTTGGAGAATTACTTGAAGAAATAGAACATACAATTAAACAACATACAAATTAGTTAAAGGGTATATTAATCCATCCTACAATTAGAACATACAACAAAAAAACATGGATACTAAAAATATTATTTTAACTAGGAGTATGATACTCATGAAGAAAAATGATTCAGAAAAGATTCCAAGAATGAGAATGAAAGTTGCAACATACAATGTTCTTGCAAGATATTTAGCAAGTGAGAAATAATATCTACAATGTCCATCATGGGCCTTACATTGGCATGAATATTGATATCTACACATCTTAGCAAACTTAAAAGATTTGGATGTTGATATCTTGTGCTTACAAGAAGTCTTGTCATGGTAATTTTTATATCAATTCCAACTAGACTTGGAAAAGATGGGATATAGAGGTATTTATAATTAAAAAGGTTCTCATGGAAGTTCTTCTTTTGAGCCATATGGATTAGCTTATTGTAGAAATCACAACATGGATGGTTTTGCAATATTTTATAAAGAATCCAAGTTTGAATTAGTACAAAGATTTGAATGGAGTTTAGAAAATATGATTTTTGAAATTCCAGTACATCAAGATATGGACAACAAGGAATAGTTAAGAGTTCAAAAAAATCTCATAGCCTTGGCAGTGATTCTAAAAATTTATATATCAAGAATATGTGTATGCATGGTTAACACACATTTAATTGCCAAATCAACATGTTCAAATGTTATACTATGTCAAGGAGCATATTTGATTAAGAAAATAGAAGAAATTTTGAAGAATAAATTATTACTAGGTTATATTGATCCAGTTCCATTTATTATTTGTGGAAACTTCAATGCAAAAGTTGGAAGTAGCATTTATCAATTATTAAAATATGGATCTATAAATAAATATTTGGAAGATGAACTTAACTTGAAGAAGATGTTTCCATCAATTCAGCATGCAATTCCATTATCTAGTGCATATTCTACTTACTTTTAATCTTCAATAGATAAATTAGATTCTAGAATTCAAGAAGAGATGATGTTGGTAGATAGCACTCATCAAGAACCATAGTTTACCTTGGTTAGGATATGTGATTGGTGGTTGATAAATCTTTAATTCACCTTTTGTCATTATCTTAGAAAACAAAATAAGTATCAAGAAATTAATATTTAATTTTACATAAAAATTTTCTCACATATATTTGTTTTACAGAATAATGAAGAAATAACTTCAAGTTCAAAGGAGAAATCAAATTATTGGAGCATAGAATCATGAAAGAAATAATTGGATTTGTAAAAAGATAGAGAACATGGACTCATCCGAGGATGAACAAAACCTAATGGGGGTAGATTATCACATCTCCATTTCCAAATGATGTTGCTGCCTAATGAAGATGGTGTCTCTTCATAACAATTATTATTGTTATCTTAACAAGACCTAAAAGGATGTTGTAATTCAGACCTAAAATGGAATGTTGTAATAATGTGCATGTCTCTTAAGGTAACCTTTGGGGGTTTGACCTAAGACATTTATACCTAAGGTTAGAGGTCATGCTATCATGGAGTGGCAAAGCTTATACAAGCATGTCACGTGAAGTCAAGTGAAGTGGGAAAGGAAGTGAATTGGCCATCCCTTATGGTTGAGTTATAGGTCTAACTATGGTGGTAGTGTTGGATTTCCTCTAAGGGATAGATGCTAAAGAAAGAAAATCCCAAGGAACACTCTCAAAGCATGATCCAAATACACTATTCCATATCAATAAATCATTCTTTTCTTCCTCTTTCTGTAGCATTTTTCCTATTATTTCCTTTATATAGAATGTTGAATATCACATATATGTAGCATTTGGTATATTTTCTTTTGATGCGTAATGTCTAATATATCATGTATTTGACATTTTTCATGACATCCAAGGATGGGATGTCACACTACAAGTAGGATTCCTAATATATAGTTCAAGAATAGAAGCACAATATCATAGCATGCACTTCACATGAAGCATTAACCTAATAGGTGAGAGAGTTTGGCTAGGATCATAGTGCAATTAGTGTATGATGATTTCTCTACTACTATGGATTATTTTGGTACAACTATTTCCTTTATAGAATAATGTTTTATGAAAAATGATATTCTTAAAAAGATTTACTCATCTTATGGTCATTGAATAAGATGAATATGAGATCATAGGACATACTTTTTATGAAGGATCATAGTGTGGTTGTCATATGATGGTGCCTCTACTACTAAGAATTACTCTAGTACAATGATTTCCTTCATAGCATAATGTTTTATTAAAAAATTATGCTTTTTTATTAATTTGTTATCAATATTTACTCATTTCATGGTTGTCATATAATATCAAGCTAATATACTTCTTCATATGAAGGATTCCTAATATCATTTCAAACTAAGAGAAGGGCATCATAACATGATTGTTGTATGATGTTATCTAGGTTCAATATCCCTAACATAGTTTAAGTCTAGGCACATGATATTACAGAATGCTCTTCACATGAAGAATTAACATAATAGATGAGATACGTTGGCTAGGATAATATTGCAGTCATTATATGATGGTACCTCTACTACTAGGTATAACTTTATTATAATGATTCATTTCATAGCATAGTTTCTTTATAGAGAAATATATTATTTTTGTTTCTTCTTAACAATAGTTAATAATTTCATGGTCATCATAAGAGAACAAGTGAAGATTTTCCTTCGTATGAAAGCTTCCTAATATCATTCTAGACTAAGAGTAGGATATCATAGTGTGATCATCGTATGATGGTTCATCATCTTATATGGATTTTTTCAGGACAATGAATTTTCATCATGGTATGATGTATTGTGAAGAATTATATTATTTTCATGGATTTTTGACAAGACTTATTCATTTTTTAATCATCAAATGACATAAGTTAGGCTAAGATAGTTCATGGAAAAGATTTTAACAGTAAAATCTCATCATATAGTCTCATTAACACTCTTAATAATCTTAAAATTCACATATATCTTAAAAATATAGAGAGTTTAGAATGTCATATGAAGCTAGTTAATCCATGTTATTTTTTCCAAAATTAACTAAAAAGCATAATTTACTACTATTTCAAAAAATCCTTTATTGAAGGTCATCAAATTATTCATTTAATAACATATGTTTGGGAAATACCTAGAAAATTAGGGTACCATAGTGATGTTCAAAAAGACTACATTTAGAGTGGGCTAGGAGATGGTAGAAAATATGAGCTTGAAAACTACATTAAGGGTATGGTGTAAATAACATTATTAGTAGGTAGGTTGGCCATGTTAGTGACCAAGTAGTTATAAAAACTATAAAAGAAAGTAGTAGCAATGATAGGTAATAGTAGTAGCAAACCAAGAGAAAATTAGGAGTAACAACACAAAGTCTAGGAGAAGAGTAGTAGTGATAAGAAGTTGTAGCCATACCAATCTAGGGTATGAGTAGGAGGAACACAGTCACCATTACCATCAAGAATAGAAGGAACACAATCATTATTATGAGCATAGGTAGGAGACACATAGCCAAAAATAAGCATGAAGGGCATAGGAGTGAGCACGGAAGGAAATATGAGCATGGTAAAATACAATATCAATCATAACATATTCACAGCATGAAAGATGTGAAGATGCATACGTTACCTGATAAAACAATTGATAATTGTAAGAGTATACTTAAATTAAGATTTTAAATATGATATTCTCATTCATAAATGAGATGAATAATATCAAATAGTAATAACGAAGCAATTAAATACACCAACTAAAACTAAATGTAAGAAAGCAAATAGGTGAGTTGTAACATCTAACTTATCCATTATGATGAAATGTGTTTCTATCTGCTCCAATGTTAGGTACATGACATTAGGGTCTAGATCTGACATCAGGTATTTGATGTCAGGGTATAGACCTTGGCCTATAAATATAGTACTTGGGTTCTACTTTTTGCATAGTTTTCAAGTTAGTTTTTAGTCAAAATATTGAAGCTCTTGCCATTTATTTTTCTTAGAGTTAGAATATTTTCTAAATGCTGTAGAAGGAGTCTAAGTGTGTATAGTTCTTTGTTTGAGCACTGATGTACCTGGGCATAGCAGTGTGATAGGAATAAAGTGAACTCTTTTGAAAATCCTTGTAAATGTATTTTACTTTTTTGCTCTTTACTTTAATGCATTTGAAGTAAGCAATTTATTTTTACTTATTAATGAACATGCTCACAACCACTTCAAGCATACATATAGTACTTGGTAACCCAGCAATGCTTAATGTTTGTTAGCCCAGCAGTGCTATATGTGTTTAGGAAAGTGAGATGATTACTTGTGTTAGGCTAGATAAGCAATAATGAATTAGATTTTAAATTACTCTACTCTTCATTCTTGTTTTAGAAAATAAAATTTATAAAATATAAAATAAGAAAAATCATATACCTCAATTACACTTAAACCATATCCTTGAGCCTGACAAGTGTAGTTGGGAAGACAACGAATGTTATAAATGCCCATTTCACTTCCTAGAAGAGCTAGTGTACTAAATAACTATAGTTCATAAAATTTGACCAAATTGTGCATAATGCTTTAGTGATTCGTATGGTTGGGCATAGGGGGTTCCTCATTGCTCATCATTGGCACCATTGTTGGGGATCTTTTTGTTATTTTGTGTGCTATCTAGAACCTAGTAAAAGTATTTAAATCATTGGAATCAACCTTAGAGTTATATCTTATCCTAGAATTACAAAAATAGATATTCAAACACACATTTTGATTTTTATTTTTCTAACTGAAAATGTCTTCTTCTCATAGGAGTGATTCTTTATCCAAGTTTGATAAAGCTTATCAGCCAGTGCCTTAACAATTTCAAATTGTATATACTCATCCTAATGAGTATGTACTAAAATTGATCTTTATCCTACACCAGAATGAAAAACTGTGGTGGCGTGACATGGAAAGAAACATTGTGTTGCTAACTAATTAAGTTGTTCCTATAATGCTCTACCAAATGCTGACATGATGTGGTCTCTAAGACTTCCATGGAGAGTATATTGTGGAAGATACTGACACTATGGATTATCATTCCACTGAAGCACAACATCTGTGGGACTAGCAACTAGAAAAATGCTATGAATTATTGAAGGGAAAAGAACTTAACAATTCTCCATTCCTATCATAGCAAAAAAATAGTGGGAAAGCCTTCTCTAGGGGTTTTCCATTTAATGAAACTCCTCTCTTTGACCTCAGTGATGGAGGTCAAAACCAGAACTTGCAATCCATAATTCATAATCTTGGTTCTGGTAACAAAGGATCCAATGACAAAGAAGGATCCAAAGAAGCAAGTTAATGTAGGGATGAAGAGAAAAAGCAAGATCAAGATCATGGTTGTGATTATTAAAGAGTTGGTAGTAGGCATCATGATGATGTTGGTTCTCCTTCTTCTTCCCATTCCTCGTCTTCTTCCTTTGGCTCTGATCATGATTGCAGAAGGCAAGACCATGATGGAGATGACTGAAATGAATGAAATGATCGATGGGACCAAAATGATTGAGGAGACCATCGAGAGAGACAAGATCAAGGGTGTAGACATTTAAGAGAGGCACACTGCCATGAATTAAGGGGTAGTCATGGACATCATAGGCACTATGATCAAGGTCTTGATAAGCCTCTACTTTCTACCTAAATTATGATTAACATTGTAGAGGTAGTAAAACTTCCAACAAGGAATGTGAAGGATAGTTAGATCAAAAGGTTAGACATGAATAATATTCCTTAATTTGAAGGAGGATATAACTATAATTCGTAAAACCATCTCCAAGCATTTCAAGATGCATGTGCCTTGCAAAAACATAGAGAATGAGTGGCATAGACTTAAGTTGTTCCCTAAAATACACATCAAAGAAGTAGAGAACTGGTGCTAGTCCTTAGATCTAGAATTTATTAGACAATGGGCTACCATGTTGGAGCTATTCAATGATAAATATCAAATGTACTCTAGAGTGTCTAACTTGAGAAGGAAAATCCAAGGATGGAAATAAGGAATAGATGAACTCTTAGATGCTACCATTGATCGATATTATTCCTTGATGCACAAATGTCTTGGTCATGGTTATTCTCAATTGGATCAAATTTGGCATATTGTAGACGAGCTTTAATTAAAAATAAGAAGAACCCTTGGTGTCTATCCCCAAGGGCAACTGTTAGAACTAAGTGCTCATTAGATACAAATATTAATCAAGCAAGTTGTTAAAGAGGAGGATGAACTAAGAAGAAGAGAAAGTGCAAAAGAGTACAACCATGATCCTTCCATCTGGAAGACGGAGGTTTGATTTTGCAATAGTGTAATTGAGTTCGTATTTGATGAGGGGGTGAATAAGAAAACCTTTCCACTTAAAAAATTTCAATCTAAACTTACAGCCAAGGTTGATCAATTATGGGACTCAATGAATAATAGATTCCAATTTGTTCACAAAATCACTGAAGAGTTCAAACAACAAGGTAGTGATTGTAAGCAAAAGAGGTGCAAAGAAGTTAAACATGCCTATCACAAAGGTAAGAGCAAGATTTCTATGATACAAGAAGTTGTGGACAATAAATTAGATGATGGTTGTATGTGTGATGTTTGTTAGTATGAACAACTTGAGGGATGTTGCCCTATTATGTCACACTTACAAGAGTTTGGAGTGTATGCCTTAAATCCACAACTTACACAAATGCAAACATCCAGACTATTAACTTATACTCAAGGTAATCTTAGGTAGTTCTACTAGCAAAAACTATATTATCCAAGTGGAGTTCCACTACAACCATATGAGTAGTATCAATAGTGGCAGCAACCACAATCATGGGCACTAGCACTACCAAGGAAACAATCCCCTTACCGGCAACCTAATCCATATGGTTATTACATTCAGTAACCAATGTCTCCATGTGACTTTTCTAGTCACATCTCTACTTTCTAGCCTCACTACCACCCTTCTAATTATTATTGAACACATCCTCCACATGAAAGAAGGGATACAACCTCTTACCATTATCCTCCTCCTATCCCTGTACATACTCCTCCTCTAGTTGTATAGCTACCATCGACTCCACCTATGCAAGGTGAACTCCTAGCTCAACTACAACTATGCAACAATACAAGGGCTATTAACCTACAACCAAATCCTTAATTAGATGGGTCAAATACTTGATCAAAGAAAATACCTTCCTAGGATCCATACTGTAATGCTCACTCACACCATATATGATTGGATCTATGTTGGAAACCTTCATAGGAAATTAGCTAATCCTAGAAGTCCTCTAATTTATTTGTAGATTGCTAGGAATGAACAATGCAAGGCTCTTCTTGATTCAAGTTCTGGTGTTAATTTAATTTCTGATGAGATATACACTACCTGGAACCTACCTCCTCTCAAGAATAGCAACTTAACATTAGAATTGGCAGATCAGTCCATCATTATTCCATTGGGACTAGTAGAAGACATTATGAACACTATCTGTGGGTGGTCTTATCCTACTAATTTCTTGATAATCAAAGTGAAGAACTACAAAAGAGATTTTTCAATAATTAGGAAAAGGGTAGGGTTGAGCATCATCGATGCCAAAATGGACATTAGAGATCTTTCCCTAGATATATCTAAAGAAAATTCCTTTAGAAAGATCAAGAAAAAGAAATTTCCATGCATTGCGTATAGCAATATAGGGTGTAATTGTGTGTAGAAACTTTGGGTTGTAAAGCCAGCATCTATCTCTGCATGCAAATAGTGTGTGCCAAAATTAGAAATTCAAAGATGTTTGTATGTAGTAGCCACAAAATAGAAGGACACCTAGTGGTTGACCATTGATTCGGAGAGTAGCACACTTTGCATGGAATTGACTGAGAGCCTGACATGTGCATATGTCACAAGAATGGATGAACTTAAGTAGGTTCATCACCAAATCTCTGATGATACAAATGATGATACCCATTGAGGAGAGTTGGAAATTCTTGAAAAGCTTAAATAAGAGCCCCTTGAACTAAAAACACTACCCATCGAAATGGAATATGTTTTTCTAAAAAATGGGAAACTAGTTATAATCAATGCTAATCTTGCTCCAAAGAAAAAAGGGATGTTGCTGAAGGTAGTTGAAAAATTATCAATAGCTTTTTCTTGGTCATATCTTGAACTCACAGTGATAGATCCTAGGATATGCTAGCATCTCATGTACACTGACCTGGCCATGAAGCCAAAAAGATAGGCACAAAGACAATTGAATCCCAAGCTAAAGCAAATTATCAAGGAAAAAATTAAACAACTCCTCAAGGTAGGGTTTATCTATCTTATTGTGGATAGTGAGTGGGTTATTCCACTCATAATTATGCCAAAGAAATATGGAAAGTGGTGGATTTGCATTGATTTTAGGCTACTGAATATGTCAATGTTCAAGGATTATTTTTCATTGTCATTTGTTAACAAGGTGCTTGACACAATATTTAGGCATTGCTACTATAGTTTCCTAGATGGTTATAGTGGCTATAACCAAATTCAAATTGCACCAAAAGACAAAGTAAAGACAACATTCACAAGTCCCTAGGGGACCTTTTTCATATCACATGATGCCATTTGGTCTATGTAATTTTCCTACCACATTCCAATGCCTAGTACTACGCATTTTTTAACAATAGATCAGTAATGGTATGGAAGTCTTCATGGATGACTTCTCCACCTATAGAGCTACATTTGAGCAAGCCTTGGAATGCCTTGATCAAGTGCTAAAATGATGTGTTGAAACTGACTTCTAGCTTAATTTGTAGAAAAGTCACCTCATGGTCCAAGAGGACATTGTACTAGGGCATAGAATATCACAAGCAGGAATTGAGCTAGCCCCTAAAACAAATAAGGGTCATCCAATGAATAACCTGCTAGCTAGAAATAATTAAAGACATTCAGTCATTCCTTGAACATATTGGCTACTACTAGCAATTCAAAGAGAATTTCTATAAGATCACAAAACTATTGGTTAAGCTAACCAAGAAAGATGCTCTCTTTATCTGGATTGCAGAATGTGAAAAAGCATTCCAAAAGATGAAAGAGAAGCTTGTATAAAATTGAAGTCTATAAGCACCCGACTGGTCCAGGCCATTTCATATCATGATAGATTCATCAAATTATTCTTTGGGAGCTGTGCTTATGTCGTTATATGATAAAAAAATGTCCATACTACATCAACTATGCTAGCTGAAGCATTATGGATGCACAAATAAACTACACCACCATAGAAAAAGAATTGATGGCAGTGGTGTTTTCTATAGATAATTTTAGGCACTATGTGCTTGGATACAAGGTGTTTGTGTAGACAAATCATAGTGCCATCTACTTCTTGATGAACAAGCCAAGGGTGAGCCCTAGTGTCATATGGTGGCGGGTGATCTTATAGGAATTCGATCTTATGATGGTAGATTGAAAGGGCACTAATAATTTGGTTATTGATCACTTATCTTAGTTGTAATGAAACAAAAAAGAGGAAGAAGATTTGTTATCTAATATGTTTCCTAATGAACTCCTCTTTGTTGGGGCTATAACTGAATAAATGCCTAATGAGAAAAAATGGTATGATGGCATGCTCACCTATCTTCTTGCTCAAAAGATGCCACAAGGGTTGGACCATCAAAATAAACAATAGTTTCTTCATTAGGTAAAACACTTCATGGAGATCAACGGACACCTCTACAAGGTGTGTGTCAATGGCCTGGTTCATTGGTATGTCCTCAATGTCAATCAATTGTGCATTCTCCAAGACACTCATGAAGATCCTTGCGGAGGACACTATCCTGGGAGACACACAACCATTAAAATCCTAATGGTAAGGTGCTATAGGATAATAATCTTCAGGGATGCTCATCATTATGTTCACTCTTGTAAATGATGCCAATGATATGATGGAATGACTACTCAAATGGAGGAAGCTCAACAATGGATTCAACCACTAGAATCCTTGTCAAATGGAAAAATGTACATGATAGTTACTATTGACTATTGTACAAAATGGGAAAAAGTAGTAGTCATCATCAACTATACATCCTCTCCTATTGCTCAATTTTTACAACATAATGTTGTAAACAAGTTTGATGTGCCACATACATTAATTTTTGACAATGGAACTCACTTTATAGGCACTAGTTTCTAAAAGCTCATGCAACACTTGGGGGTTGAACACAAACTCAAAACACCTTACTATCCCAAAGCTAATGGTTAAGCTAAGGTTACTAATAAGGAAATCATAAGGATTCTAATAAGAACTATTAGCAAATATAGGAAAGACTAAAGCAAAAAACTCAATGATGNTCAAAAAACTCAATGATGCCCTCTAGGCTTACCGCTCAACATGGAAACTTCCTATAGGCTATTCTTCCTATGAGCTTATGTACAAAAAATTACCAACACTTTCTATTCAATCTGAGCTCCATACACTTTCAACAGCTTGTGACTTTGACCTTGACTTAAGTCTAACTCAAAAAGAAAGACTAATGAATATCAACCTATTAGATGAAAATTGATTAGTAGTCTTATCATCTAACAAGTTGTACAAGACCTACAAAAAAAAGTGTCATGACCTAAAAATCAGAAAAGTCAAATTTCAACTAGGAGATAAGGTTCTCTACTAGAATCCCACACATGTACCATAATAGACTAAGTCTCAAACATTGTGGGAAGGACCTTACATCATTTATGAGACATTTTCTTCTAGGGCCATGATGATCTATAAGCTTGAGAACACAAACAAAAAATAGCTAATCAACATTCAACAAATCAAACCTTTCCATGAGCATATGCTAGCTAACACAACAAGAACCTCATTAGATGGACAATCCCACTCCATATTTTATATCTCCTCCTTTCAACTTAGTCGTGAGGGAGATGGCCACCCATGCTAACCATACAAGCAACTCCTTAGTTATTTAAATTTTTTTTTTACACATTCTTTATTTTACATCTTTTTTTTTCATATTATTAATCTTTTATATTTTTTTTACACCATCATTAGTACATTTGATATTTTTTGAATATTTTACACTTTATTTTCTATTTTCTTTTATTTTATTTGGTGTGCTTTTCTCACTTTTTGTTAATCAATGCCAAGTACATTGGTAATGTGTTACTTGATGGTGGTATGTACTATTTTTTGTTATTTAACTGTTGGTGTCTAGTTTCTAGCTTTGAATTTTATTACAAATAATTAGAACATGTTTTCTTTTTTATGAAATAGGCAATGAATCCATAACATCCACCCATCCATAAACTCTATGGTTTTCCTTATTTTGGAAACATGCAGTTCCTTTTTCATTAATAAAACTTTAATAAATTTGTGACTTTGGGAGTGTCTGGAATTGGAAAGGATTCAATAGTTTGAATAAGGTGTGACTTCAAGGGGATTTTGGATTCTTTGTGCCTTTCTATTACTTGGGTCGATGTGTGTTTTCATGAATTTCTTACCATTCTGTGTCCACCAATAAAGGAAGTTGAATAAGTCCTTGCATGGTGTGGTTCTCATTAGAAAAAAAATGAGGATTCAAAGAACACCCTTTGGACAAAATAAATGCATGTGTCTTTGCATGGTGTGGTTCTCATTTCAGGAAAAGATAATGGAAATTCAAGGCACACCCCTTAGACAGAATAAATAGGCTACAAGCACTAATTATGGGGCTAATCCCCTCTAACTAAGGCCCTTCCTCACTTCCTACTCCTTATCTAATAAGGAATGATGGTTATTCTATGGAGTGCTCTTATGTCTTAGGGGACGGACTGGTCTTAGAATGTCAATGTGAAGTCATTGAACATAGTTGGTTTTGATTTGGACTAAGGATGGATCCTATCAAGTCATTTAACCAAAAATCTACAAGTGACTTCATGTGATCATAATTAGGAACTCCATTCCACTCTCTCTTTCATCCATCTATGCTTTCCATGTCTCACCTCATTACCGATTTCATGTTATGGTTTGATGTCCTAGTTTGATGTGTCAGAATTCTTAATTAGTTTTTTTCAAGCTTTTGTACT
>MNCI01019843.1:0-17762 GCA_015680685.1 Gnetum montanum
TGGGGCATACAAAGGGTATGGTCAAGTTGTCAAAGGCTTCCCCCATGACTGGGGTTCTTGCCACTATTGTTGAACCCAATATTTCTGTACGAAATCCAAATGTAACATTCCTTCCAATGCTCATGTAAATGTGACAAAACTAGGCATTTTACTTTGGGGTGATCGTACAAATAGATGTTACATTGATATGTAAGATTGGTAGTTGAGCTCGTATTCTTATCATCTTCTACCCTTTGCTCTGATTGTTGCTTGGTGTTCTATCCTATTTCTTGATTTGACATAGTTCTACCTTTACTATTGTTAACATATTCTCCATATTTTCCATGTACCCATTTCATCATCTTATTGATCTTTGCCTCAATTTCATCTAGTGATTATTGCATTGGTAAAGGTAAAAATGGTTTCACCTCCTCAAGGTGAGTTGATTTCTCCTCTTTAGGGTTGTGGACCTTTTCTAATTTGAGATTTTGATCCCATTAAGAGCATTCAATATTCTCCCATTTAGCCATCTCTTCTTCTTCTTTTGCTACCCATTTGATAAACTCTTGGAGTTGGTGGGATTGTAGCTCATATAGTTGACTTGGGGCATACATCCCTAGGGTCTCCCTTGTTTCATTACAAAGCCCATCCATGATGTGATACATTAGCCTTTCCTTAAAGAATCCATGGCATGGGAAATTATTTAACAATGAATACTTTCTAAGGCCATGTTCAAGGGTTTATGTTATCTCTGTTTCCATTCTTGGCTTTGTCTCCTCTAGGCTGACACTCTTGCATAGGTTTGATATCTTTCACTAAAGAGTTCTACCATTGTGGGCCAACAACTGTAGTGACAAAACGGTCAATGGCTGGAAACACCGAGAGGTCATCGATCGAATAGTCTTAACCCCAGATCCACCTGAGGGCCGTGTTGGATAAAATAGAAACGGGGTGCCCTGAATAGTCTGGTCAATCAGACAGGGACTTAATCAATGTCACTAAACCTTCTACAAATGTGTAATTTGAAAATAATTTTTATAATGTAAAATATTAATTATTTTATGTGAGGAAAGGAAAATGATGTAAAGTGCAATGACAAGCAAGAGAATGAATCAAACTAGAGTTAATGAATGCACCACTTTAAGATTATAGTTTTACTTTGTCAAGGTGGATACAATTGTTTGCACAATGCTGGGAAGCAAAAAGATCCCAAAAGTAACCAAAGATGCTCAAAGCAAGCCAACTATATGCTTGAACATGGATTCATGAGCTAACAATGCAAAATGTTACAAAGGCAATAGAAGGGAGCTAACAGAATGCCAAACAAGAATGCTAACTATTTGATTTTGTCAACTCATCAATGTTAACAATGCTCAAGATTGCCAATGCTTCTCAAATTTTCCAATCACAGTTCTTTTGCCCAAATTTGCCAAATTTTCCAACTTGTAAATTTGCCAACTTGCCAACCCTTAGAGCATTGCTCATTGGGGTATTTATAGGCTAGGAGCACATGAAAGATGTGGTTTAGATGCCACGTGTCCTAGATCCACAAGGTGTTGACATGTCCATGCTACCTGGACATGCAAAGCTGATTAATTGATGAGCTTGCCACACTGTAATCATGTTGTCGAAACTAGAGGTGCTAGGATCAAGTGTGCTAACAATGCAGACAAGGAGTGAAGTACACCGATGTAGTGTAGCTACCTACTATGCTATGCTACGTTGTGGAGGGTAGCATGTTTGGTGTAGCATAGCCGCTTGCTACGCTATGTATTCGCATACCACTCCTAGGTATTCGCAATGCTAATAGAGGCCATGTGTACCACTTGAGTGATAGGATTAGTACACTCGGTAATCAAGGTTGGAAAACTTGCGAACAAGTGTGATGGAATATTTAATCCTAGGGTGGCCAAGGCATCTGCTACGGTGTTTTCGTTGCGTGGCATGTGTTGCACATCTGTAGTTGCAAACTATTTCAGCAAAGTTTTTGCTAAGTCGCATTAGGGTTGCAAGTGTGTAGCTTTGGAGGTGTAAACCTCAGTGATTTGATTCAAAACTAGTTACGAATCTTCACAAATTACCAGGTGTTGTATGCTTAATGCTTGGCTAGAAGGCCCCTGAGTAACCCCTTGTACTCTACCATGTTGTTTGTACAAGGGAATGCAAAAAGATAAGCTAAAGGATGTATTTCCTCAAAGGGGAATGAAATGATAGTAGCTGCACTACCCCCTCATGCGATCGAGGCACCGTCAAAGTGTAAAGTAGCTTTAAGATGCGATGGGATGGCGTTGATAGTGCTAACATGCTCATCTAGGAATTCAGGATCTATGATCACCTGGTCATCAATGGGTGAGGTCGTAAGTTGTGTTGCTATTGCTTGACCTTTCGTCGACAATTGACTCACATAATGCAAATCGAATTCCACTATTATTGCTTTCCATCGGGCTATCCTACTACTTTCGTACAGATTTTTTGTGATAGCCTAGAGTATATTTCTCTTGTAAATAATGTTAATTTTGCTACGAAATAGGTAGTGTCTCCACTTCTTCAATGCAAACACTGAAGCAAGGTAGTTTTTCTCCACCTCATTGTATTTCTCTTCATATGCTATCAGTGCATGACGTAGGTAGTACACTGGTATCTTAGAACTGTCATCCTATTTCGGACATAATAGTGCCACAATAGATGTGTCCAAGGTGGAAAGGTAGATGAAGAAAGGCCTATCCCTCTATGGTGGGTAAATAGTTGGGAGGTGTAAGACGTATTTCTTGAAATCATCGAAGGCTTGTTGGCACTGTGGTGTCCATTCAAAGTTAACCCCTTTCTTTAGTAGATATTACATGGGGTGTAACTTATCACTCAAATTTGCTACAATCCTTCTAATGAACTATACCCTACCTTGTAACCCACACATTTCTTTAAGGTTTTTAGGAGGTGCTAGGTTAACAATGGCCTTGACTTTGTCAAGGTCCACTCGTATTCCAACCTCCAATACTAAAAACCCAAACATGCATCCAATTCTCACCCTAAAGACACACTTTTTAGGATTGAGGCATAAATCATGCATCTGACAACACTTGAGAACTACACCTAGATTGTTGAGATGATCAACGGCTTCTTTAAATTTCACCGCTATATCATCCACATAGTCGTTTAACATTTCTAAGATGTAGTCGTTAAAGATGTAAGTCATGGCTCACTGATAGGTTGCTCTAGCATTCTTGAGCTCAAAAGGCATCATAGTATAACAAAAGATACCCAATGGGATCATAAAGGTTGTTGTTAACTGATGCTCTGGGTTAATGTAAATTTGGTTGTAGCTAGAGAAACCATCTATGAAGGATAACAAAGCATGACTAGCTATAGTGTCAATGAGTTGATTGATACTTAGAAGTGGAAAATTTTCTTTGATTGTTGCCTTGTTCAGATCTTGGAAGTCTATAAAGATTTGTATCTCTCCTATTTTCTTAGAAACTACAACAATGTTAGACACCCATTTCAAGTAATCAACTGCCCGGATGAAACCAACCTAGTATAGCTTGGTGATTTCATCCCATATGTCTAGTGCAATCTCTAGTTTAATCTTACGAGCCTTCTGCTTAACCACTTTCATGCGCAGGTCTAAGACAATGTTGTGCTATATCAACCTCGGATCTAAACCCAACATGTCGTTGTATGACCATGCAAAGACTTCAATATGATCTTGCAGAATTTTGGCTACATCTTTGTGCATTTGTGAATCTAGGAGGGAACTAAGTTTCAACATTTTTAACTCCCCCTGGATGTTGTCATAGGCATCTTGATGAGAGGATCCTCGGTTACATCCCCAACCTCTAAATCTAGGGCTTGGACCAGATGCTCAGGCTAGTTTGGGGATGCTTGTAAGGATGCTACAGTGCTAACTGTGGGTAATTTCTAGTATATTACATTTGGGTTTAGTTGTCTTGCGAGTTTACCATGTGGACCTACTAAAGCTAAAGGTGAAGAGAAATCATGATGGATTTCCATTCTCGCTCAACTTGTCAAAATGGGATAAAAGTCTAGTCAAGAGGTACCTATTGGTAGTAATCATGCATAGTGAAAATTTGCAAAGTAGCAATGAGATGTAATCAGTAAAGTATGATGCAAAGATTAAAATTTGCTAGTTTAAGATCATGGCAGACTATTAAGACGTAAAAATGCAAAACTACTAATGTAAAAATGAAAAATTACTAGTTTAATGTCATTACAGATTATGAACATGTAGAAGGTTGAAACTGCTAGTTTAATGTCATTGTAGACTACTAACTAGATTAAAACTATGTGCTAGGATTGCTAGTTTAAGGTCTTTTTGGACCACCTAAAATGTACAATAATTTTTTGTGAAGGAAAACGGCTAGCTTGAAGCGTGTCAAGGCTTTTCACCCAAGCCCACTTGTGTTAATGCAAACAGTGCTACGATGTTATGGTGAGCATGCCACGCTGCATGGAATACTCCACATTAAACGGAGAGAGAGAATGACAAGTTTCCTTTTCACCATTGTGGCTATAAATAGGGTTTAACCCTTGGTAAACTTGTCATTTTCACCATAATAGCACAGAGTCCACATTCAAAGCACAGAACAATTTTGCCAATAGAGAGTAAGGTGGTTTGACGTAGCAATGAAGAAACAGTCGACAAGTAAGATGATGGCTCCCACGAAAGAACGCAAATACTTGGCACTCGCCAAGGTCGATGAAGTGAAGGGAACCCTAGGGCATGTGTCTTAGGTGTGCACCGTGGTGCATGAGGAGACACTGTTGACCTGGTAGGCCACTATGCTTCTTCTTTTTTTATGCCTTTGTTATTGCTTTTTGCTCTTCTTACTTTTGTTTCTATGATTCTGTTTAGCTATTTATGTTTTTTTTTGTCATCGTGTTGTCATTGTTTTGGCCTTTACACTGTCGTTGTTGCCATTTCGTCCATGGCAGATGCACAGACCTTGCACTAAGGTTGCATGCAAGGTTTCCTAGACCACCATTATTGCGGCTATCATTACCACAAAGGCTTGGATGATTTGAGCCACTTGGCATGCAAATAGCATAGCGTAGGATCCTTAGGAGGGTTTGGCCATGCGTGATGTGATAGTGTAACACATGTTCTATCACAGCGTAATGTTAATCGCTTTGTTAGGGTCAATAGCTTTGTTGCTATGCTAAGCTAATTTTACTATGCTATTTTCTTCATGTTTTTCGCTACGCTATATGTAGAGAATCATGCTACGCTATCCGCTAAAATGCTAGTTTTGCTACACTATGTTTGAACTTCACTTGAATATGTCATTAACATTTGCTATTGTGTTGTGTAGGGTAGCGCTAAGGCCAATCTTGATTGTCCTAGAAATTATGGGGATCCTATGCTGCATTAGTGAACTAGTGGCCAATGTTCCTCCATCCCATGTGCGTGGGACAATAGGTGGTTTGGTTCTGAGAGGGAGTGTAGGAGTTCCTCCAATTTCTCCTCCAATGGTTTAGTATGATCATTTGGTCACACCTGGCGAAGGAGGTAGTAGTTGTCATAATAGAAACCTTGTTGCCTAGGGCAAATAAGGGTATTCTAAGATTTTTGATAGATGGGGCAATCAGTAGTGGGCAGGGCGAAGGATCTAATCAGTGTCCAAAAAATTTGAGGCGTGTGGCCTGGATCTTGGAGATGCCTGAGTATAATTGCTACCATCCCTACAACACCTTGTTTATTGCACGTCACATGGGAACATGCTTCCAAAACCCACTAGGAACTATTTACAGTGCTAGCGGGTTAGTTTTGTAACCATGTTCTGCTACACTATGCAATGTTTGCTATGCTAGCCAAATTTTAACAATTTTTTTGTTACTAGGGTTTTCATTAACAAGGATGGGCTTCACAATGATACGGATGTGTTGAATTTAGCACAGATGACACTACGGGAGTTTTCTTCCAATGAGAATATACACGTAGGTGTTATGGGACAATGTGGGGGTGAGTACAAAACCTACCCAACCCAGTATCCCAGACTCTACAATAGATGCAAGGAGTTTGGTTGGTTGGATGAGGGATGGGCACCCTTTAAATCGATCATTGTTGAAGATGTCTTGGTTGATCTTCCGCCATTCTCATCACCGTTTAAACCTGGTAAGCTAAATAGTAAGTTACTACATGTTTGAACATCATTACTATTTTTTCTACTATTGGTGCTTTGCCTAACTTATTTTTTGGGTTTTCTGCTTTTTTTATTTTATGCTAACTACTATAGGGGTGAAGAAGTCCTAGGAGGTGATGGTGATAACCTCTAGGAATTAGGAGGCCAACATCTACTTCAAGTACGGGGAGGTAGATGAGAGACAATGTTGGATATGTAGCATGGCCTTGGAATTCTTGCTCAAGCACCTTCAAGATGCTGGGCTCATGGATTTGTTCCTAGCCCCGAATCCAAGTGTCCCTACTACTGAGATACTCACCCTAGCAGACTCCTTATTTGACAAGGTAGATCGCTTCTGCACATGTGTACACAGTGTGCAGGTAGTCCTTGTAATGAATGACTAGCTATTTCTAGACCTTTTTAGTGTCTCCACTGATGGCATCCTCATAGGGTTAAAGACCAAGAAAGATGTGAATCATTAGAAGGAGGACATTGAGGAGTGGCTAGGGGTTGTAAAAGAGCAAAAGGTGATCCCCATGGAGAAGGTTAGGCTAAGAGCCACGAAAGAGGTTTATCCCATCTTCTGTGCTCATGCTTTCCCCTAGCTACTTTCTCAAGGAAAGATCATTGGGATTGAGCAAGCTTGGGTGATGTAGGAGGTCATGGAAGAGGGGGCTCGCTACAACTAGGCTATGTATCTATGTAAGGGCTTATAAACTAAAATCATCATGCTTCATAAGAAGCAAGAGTCTACTTCAATGTGCACTATGCCTTTTACATAGCCTACTTGCAGTGTTTCACAGAGTTTTTGGTAGTCCATGAGAATGGAGTCTGGGTTATGCAAAATTACACCAGATTTTCAAACCATGGACCTGCCAAATCCTCCAGACCACTTGAGCCCAAGATCCCCTAGAAGCTATTGGGAAGTCATTTTCTATGACAACTAGGGATTGGGTGGCCTACAACTTTCATGGCCAGGACAATGTGGGAGAGGTGCCCCTGTTGCTATAGGTAGCGTATCACAGGGGAAATGTCTCATTACCAAGATAGTGGCCACTAAGTTACAATGAAGGAGGCCTCCTCTAGTTGTGCAGAACCTCCGTATGAAAGAAGAGGAGGGGTAGAAACTGTGGTTTAAGCTATGCAGGACACAACCTCCTATCGGTAAATGCTCTTTTCTATGTTTGTCTTTTCATCGCCTATTTTGACAAGATGTTCACTATGCTATGCTACATTGGACAACATAGCGTAGCGTAGCAACTACAAGCTAACATAGTCTAAGCTATAACATGAATACATTTTTTGCTGCTAGAGGAAGAAGAAGAAAAAGAAGAAGGTGACGAAGAGATATCAACTATGAAGATGGAGGCGACAAATAAATACATAGGGGGCCCAGTCATAGAGAAAAGGGCCTTGGTCAAGAGGGAAGGAGCTCCTATCACTAAGGAAGGGGCTCTTGTAGTCAAGGAAAATCCTCCTATTGATGAGGAGAAAATTTTTGGAGATGAAGAGGAGTCTCCTATGGATGAAGAGGATGTTGGTGCCTCACAAGGAAAGGCACTAGCAAATAAAGAAGAAGCCCACATCAACCTAGAAGGGACTTCTGCTGGAGATCCCTTTGTTGAATGCAGTTCAACATCGGGGGGAATAGACGAATGCTCAGGATGCTGCCATAGTTTTAAGTCAGAAAGGAGGGGAACTGCAATTAGATGTTGGTGAGTTTAACAATATATTCGATGATGTGTTGATGGGCAATCCCCCCGTTATCACCCCCAAGGATTTACTGGGTAGGAGCCCCCATACTATCATTTTCTTTACTTATAGCCTTATCATAATTCACCTCGGTCATTACTGACACATTTGGTTGTATGAAAGAAACCACTATTAATGTTGTAGGACCCCCTCTGATTCACATGAAACCATGGACTAAGACTCATAACAAGCTTATGTTCATGCAAGGGGACATCGACGACATGATCAACCACCTTAAATAGGTCGATCCTAAAGTGGGTAAGTAAAGTATCTATGTTAGGCTTTTTCGTGTTGCTATGCTAGAGTTTTTGAAATTTCTAACTTTGCTATGCTAATGTGACTGATGTGCTCTTTATGTGATCATAGCCTCTCAACTCAATTAGGACACAACACGGGCATTAAAAGTCAACGCCGTGCCTACATTCCTACCCGAAGTGGCCAAGGTGCCTCATCGCATATACAACGAGGCTAGAAAATATGCTTTGCACTCGGCACGCTCCTTGTGGAAGTGTATGTGTGTTAATGAGGACCTGTGGAAATGGGTCCAAAAGGTTGAGAAAGAGAAGGTTGAACTAAGCACTAAAATGAAAGATCTCTGATCTAGATATGAGTTTGTCCTAGCTTGTGAGACCAATGATGACAGTTGATGCATGGCTATCATAGATTATGCTAGATACTAGACAATCGTGTGGTGCAACAACGAGGCCACTTGGGAGATAATAGAATAGTGGATGTAGATGGACTTATTGGCTTAGAAGAACCAAGACTGGAAAGACTATAGTGCCAAAGTTTACGAGTGGGGGCAATCCCAAAAAAACTATAAACATATGTATAAACTGGAATGTGNCAAGCTCGAGGTGGTGCTAGACCTCCTCCTCCATGATATTTTCCCAATGCCTATCATTTGGTTCAGCATCTACAATAGCTTTTTCCATTTTGACGGTCGTCCATCTCAGTGGTCTCGGAGAAGAGGAGGTAGTAGTAGCCTCACCTATGGGAAGATCCACTTCCTGTTTAGGAGATTCACTGACCTTTACCTACTCCATGAACTTGTTATAAGCCTTAGAAGCACAGATGACATTCACAAATGCTTCATAGGTAAACGCCTTCACTAAGGCATCCCTATATAGTTTGCGATAGGTGGCACATTCCAGTTTATACATATGTTTATAGTTTTTTTGGGATTGCCCCCACTCGTAAACTTTGGCACTATAGTCTTTCCAGTCTTGGTTCTTCTAAGCCAATAAGTCCATCTACATCCACTATTCTATTATCTCCCAAGTGGCCTCNAGAATTTTGGAAAAGGAATTGGTTCTATGCTGACTTATGCATTTTCTATGTGATCGGTTTTATGTTAAGTTTTCATTTTTGATGTTTTAGTTTTATGCCATTTTGGGTCATGGCTAGTTTTAGGCCATTTTGGGCCCCAGTGGGGTAGCATAGTTTTAGGCCATTTTAGGCCATGACATGATAGTGTAGTTTTAGGCCATTTTAGGCCCTATTTGGATAGCATAGTTTTAGGTTATTTCGGGCCATGGCATGATAGTGTAGTTTTAGGCCATTTCAGGCCATGGCTTGGTAAGAAAGTGATATGCTAACGATTTAGAGGATGGCTAATTGGCATCTAGCATAGATGGATGGATGCAAAATAAGAAGGTGGTAAATGTACAAAGCATGATAGTTAGACAAGAAATAGTGGTGTTGCTACGCTATGCGTAACTGCTTCTTAACCCATCATGGATTGGGTGAGGCATAAGGCCGAGGCACTTTACCATGGCCTTTGTCTATATCATTGTTTCTTTCTTGGAAGGGAAACTTAGCCCATGCATTTTTATTTTTTGAACTAGCATGCTGAGCTGGTTCTCTTGCCAAATGGTTAGTATGTACAGATACAGGTGCTTCATTTTCAGAGGTTACGACCTTTGAGCCATGTTCCATGTCTACGTTGTTGATAGCTTGTGTTGCTACCTCATTAACATGGATTACCACCTCCATGCCTGCATAGGGTAGATGGATCTCTTGATGAATGGATGAAGAGACATCCCTAAGTTGTGCTAACCATGACCTCCCCAAGATCAGGTTAAACCATGGCATCTCTTCAACCACAATGAAGGTTGCATTTGTGGGGAACTGGTCCCCAACCACTAAGTTAATATGGATCATGCCCTTCACCATGACCCATGCCCCATTAAATGAATTTAGGCATGATGTTGTTGTGGGTCTAATCTAGTCGACCAAACCCAGCTTATCCACAATAGGGAAAGGGATGATAGTCATGGCAGCTCCATCATCAACATGTACCCTTCGGACCTTTTGTTTGCCAACCTGAATTNATAGGCATAGAAGGAAGCATGACCGAATGGATCACCTTCTCTTCCACTGGCATGTTCTCATCAATCGAAATTACCGTTAACATGTAGACCAAAGCCTCATGGTGTGCAGTAGATGTCATGATTAGGTCATACAGGCTCAATGTAGTATTTTTCTATTTTATAGCTTGCTTGACCTGGGTGAGGGTAGTCAAAAGGTCTTGGCCACTTTTTGGTTTACTGCCCTTCTCCTCTTCTACTCATCTTAGGAGGTGAATTTCCTGAGGAGGGACAGCTTTAGGTCTGGGTTCAGACTCTCTTGGACTAGGTGGCGAAGACTGTGCAGGCATAGCAATGTTCCCTTTCGGCAACAAGGGCATAAATGTAGGGGATGAGGACATGGGCTTGGATGTACCTGGGGTAATACCTTTTATTGACCTCTCACCTATGAAGCACACTCCTCATTTCTTAGGATGAGAAGGCTATGAAGCTACCTTATGCGAGGTGGGGGCTGTTGCATGGCTTGGCCTCCTAATAATGAATGGAGCTAACGGTGTTAGTGTATGCAGTGGTGGTGTAGTTTTGCTAATAGGTGGTGCAAGGGTGAATTCTTGGGGAGGGATTCTCAGGACAAAAGGTTGTTGTGGACTTTGATTAGCCACTGGTGGTACTGGGGCTCTACATTGAGGCACACGGACCACAAACGGTTGCTGGGGTGGTCTAGGATTATTGTCAATGCCGATGGTATTTATAATGTAACCGACATTGTTCGCATTGAGAGGGTTAGTGTAGACGTGCAGGGATTGATTCTCAGGATGTACTGGGTTGCTTTCATCTAGCACCTGTTTTCCTTGATCAATCATCCTTTGGATGTCTTCCTTTAGTGACATGCAGTAGTCTATGTCGTTACCACACTATTGATGGTAGTCATAGAACCACTCTAGCTTGAAACCGTTAGGAACTAGGGGTTTGTTGGGCAAAGCCAATGAGGGATTCTTGAGGTGTTCATAGTACCATTGATGCTTCCTGGCTCCCTCCTCTGACATCTACTTATGTTGGATTTAACTTGCTACTAGTAGTTGCTTCAGAAGATTTGAAGGCTTGATGGGTAGCGAGGTATATTTTGAGCGATCTTTACTCTTAAAGTTTAGTTTAGGTGATGCAAATGTCTCAAGGATGGATGTGAAAGGTTGTAGTGCATTGCCTTGTTTCGGTAGGGGGTTAGCTACAGGTGTGGCTAGTTTCTTATTGTTCTTGTTACTATTGTTGTTAGGTTTGGGTTTGGCCTCATTCGCCACAATGGCCATTGTGGTTGTTGTAACCTTACCCTTATCCTTCTTCGTGAAGGTGTTCTTGTATGTAATGTAGGCCAGGTATTTGCTTGCCTTAACCAC
The DNA here is from genome assembly GCA_015680685.1 of Gnetum montanum. Lineage (NCBI taxonomy): Eukaryota > Viridiplantae > Streptophyta > Gnetopsida > Gnetales > Gnetaceae > Gnetum > Gnetum montanum. The sequence continues at coordinate 11,572 of MNCI01019843.1, forward strand.
ATCCTGTATGCTCTTAGTCTAGGCAAAATCTTGACTAAGAGTGCGTGGAGTGAGGTAATACAACTTAGACTTAATAAAGTCATTGACTACACCCTTAAAGATGACCAACAAGTGGGCCTTTGTGATGGGCTCATGGATTTTGTTAAGGGTTGCGCTCCAACATTGGATGAACTTTTGGACTAGTTCCAATGGGTCTTTCTTCATACTCATCAACTAATCCAATGTGACCTCTCAAGTTATCCTTGAAGTGTGTTATGAATTGGGTCAGAAGCTCCTCTAGGGTTGATATGGAGGAGTGTGGAAGGGCACGGTACCAATCTAGAGCTTTTTCGATCAAATACATGGAAAATACATAGATGATCATGTGCAGCCATTATTGCAGAAGAAGGGACTCAAATCTAAATGTAATAAGGTGTGTGTTAGGATCCCCCTCCTTGTTGTATTTCATGAAATGGGGGAGTGACATCCCTAGGGGTAATGTTAGTGCAGGGACTATCGGGTTGATAGGATCATCTTGGTAGAAGTCCATGACTTGTACCATATTAGACCTGATAGCCTTGAGGCATTTTATTTCCTCAGTAAGGGTCTGGATAAGTTGGAATGCTTGGTCCATACCTGAGGATGGTGTAGATAGTTGGGGAACTACCGGGGTATCTCCTATCTATGGAGTGGTAGGGATAGCAACATGATCCATTGGTGGTGTCATTAGGATGGCCCCTATGAACTATGTTGCTTGTGGCATCCACCAATTGGTAGGTGGTGCTATTGTAGCAGCAACTATAGGTTATGCTATGGGGTAGGTCACTTGCACGGTCAGTGGAATAAACCATAGTCCCACACTAGGTTGTATTGTTTGTAGGGCTTGGTAGGTCTAATGGCCAATGTAGCAGGACATCTATGATGGTAGCGTAGCAAGAGGAGAAGTGAATGGGGTCCACCATGTGGATGGGCCTGGGCCCACCACTGACAGTGGGATAGGTGAAATGTAGGAATAGAGGTGGAAGCTACACATGACTCCGAGGTAGGTACTATGTGAATGTGTGGTAGGTTAGCCATGATTGGTGTATGTTGCAAAGAAAAAAAGGATTGGTGAAAAGTCACTGGAAGAGTAGTGACTAGGGTTGAGACAAGGGCATCGATGTGTTGATGCATTGAAGGAATGGTATGGCTACCTATTATTGATGGAATTTTGATTTGTGATGGTGTAGACATGATCATGAAGGGAGCAGAGGTATAAAGTGGGTTTGTCCAGAAGGACGGGGTGGGAGGAATGATGGTAGGGNTGCATTAAGGGGATGGAAACACTATGAGTGGGAATAAATTCCTTCCCATTGCAATAAGAAAACTTGAAACTACATTTGTTTTCAAGATCTTGCACATCTAAGGGTAGGTTTGCCTACACCTTAGTGTAGAGAAAGTTGTATCACTCATGTTGTTAGGCCAAGCCCTTAGGTCCCTAGTTTTGAATCCCAAGGGATCGACATGGCCCCTGCCTTGGGCTGAGTGGTTGCTCAGCACCTATGATTCCTTGAACTAGAACAAGAACTTCGAGGTTAGTGGTAGCAACAACAATAGTTGAAGAAGTCATTATTATAAGGCTAAAAGAGGTGTAAACTAGGAAAAAATATGAGATCTAGCAACGATCTAAGGCTCTATGTCTTGCCGAGTTCCAAAGGAACCGTCAGAGCAACCGACCTGTACCACACAATGCGTAAACAACCATAAAATGGTATCTAGTTTACACTAGTGCATGACGGGGTACAACATGTAAGCAAAACTACTGTGAAATGAGCAAGTCAAATGGCAATTAGAGGCTTTATGTCCTGTAGGATTTTGAAGGAATCGTTGAAGCGACCAATCTACACCATACGATGTGTAAAGAACCACAAAAGGGTATCAAGTTTACACTAGTGCGTGTCGGGGTGCAGAACGCTTACCAGACTACCATGAAACATAGAAAAGGCATTAAAAAGGCCCTTCTTCTAGTGCTCAAAAACTATAGTGACCAAAAATGTCAATGGATGGAAACACCAAGAGGTCGTCAATCAGATAGTCTTAACCTCGGATCCGCTCGAGGGCCGTGCTGGATAAAACAGAAATAGGGTGCTCTGAATGGTCTGGTCAATTAGATAGGGAGTTAATTAGTGTCACTAAACCTTTTTCAAATGTGTAATTTGAAAAAAAAAATTATAATGTAAAATATTGATTATTATATGCGAGGAAAAAAAACAATGTAAAGTGCAATGATAAGCAAGAGAATGAAGCAAACTAGAGTTAATAAATACACTGCTCCAAGATTATGGTTTTACATTGTCAAGTTGGATACAATCGTTTGCACGACATTGGGAAGTACAAAGATCTCAAAAGTAACCAAAGACATTCAAAGCAAGAAAACCGTATTCTTGAATGTAGATTCACAAGCTAATAATGTAAAATGTTACAAAGGCAATAGAAGGGAGCTAACAGAGTGCCAAACCGAAATGCTAACTCTTTGATTTTTGTCACTTGTCAATGTTAACAATGCTCAAGATTGCCAATGCTTCTCAAATTTTCCAACCATAGTTTTTTTACCCAAATTTGCCAAATTTGCCAATTTGTCAACCCTTAGAGCATTGCTTGTTGGGGTATTTATAGGACTAGGAGCACACAAAAGATGTGGTTTGGACGTCACGTGTCCTGGACCCATAAGGTGTTGATGTGTCCATGCTACATGGACATGCAAAGCTAATTGATTGACGAGCCTACCATGCTGTAATCACGCTGTCAAAACTGGAGGTGCTAGGATCAGGTGTGCTAATGATGCAGACAAGGAGTGAAGCACACCGATGTAGTGTAGTCGCCTGCTACGCTGTGCTATGCTATGGAGTGTAGCATTTTTGGCATAGCATAGCGTAGCCACCAACTTGAAGAAGAAGTTTGTGTTGAAGTTAATTGCAAGTGCTGGAAGCCTTTGCAGTGTGTTGGCTGGTTCTACATGTTTGCTACGCTATGCTATGCTATGTAGCATAGCATAGCAAAGTCGATGGCCTTAACTACGATTCACATTGCAAACGTTTGTTTGAAGATCATGCTAATAATTTGCAGCCTTTGCTCTTTGTGACATGAAGCTTGTGAACTTGCTGATCCTATATTTTGAGACACCTTTCATCATTCTTGCATCATCGCTACACTGTACTACGCTTCATAGCATAGCAACCAACATATCCTACTTTTTGCTTAATCTACTACTTTTCTAGTAAGAGGGGCTTTGCTAGAGGACTTGAAGTTGAGCGAAGCAACTAGTTTTGAAATGCTGGAGGTGCTTGCTAAGTGTAATTGAAATCACTAAGTAAGCTGGGCCTTTCTATCTTGCTTTTGCTATGTTGTGCTACACTGCATAGCATAGCACATCATCCTGTAATTGTCTTCTACGGTCTACTATGCTACATAGTGTAGCGTAGCGTAGCAAAATTCTTGACTAGAAAACTTACCAAACTATTTTGCGGAGCCTGAGCACCGTCAACAACCCCACATATCATTTCTAAGTAGACTATCAGATGGATGAACCACCTAGGTGGGCAGGCCAGAGAGTCCATTGGGCCTATCAACACTGGACATAGAAAATATGCTAAACTGGATAGTCTAAACTCATAGCATCCATTTCTTGCCAAAGTGTCATGATGCTGCGTGAATTCCAAGGACCTGGTGAACCAAGAATGCCTTGAAAATTTAGGGTGTTTCAACAACAAATTGATTTTGGTTTTAAAGAGTTATACTATACTTTTGCTTAGCCCATGAGTGTCATAGGAAGGAGCTTAATTCTTTGCCATCCATTATCAATATTGTTTCATTCATAGGCATCATAGAAGGCTTGTAAATGTTGTTGTGGGTCTATATCATAGCCTTGTAAGAACTTGGGAAAGCTGTTTAGATTGAGCCTCGGTAGATGGCTTTCTTTGTGATGCTTGCAGGATATTCGAATGGCCTCTTATATATGTATTAGGCTCTTAGTGGCTAGTAGGGGTTCATTGTCACTAAGTAGGTTGTGAGTTCGTAAGTTGAGATATGTTATCCTTGTTCATGTTGGCATTCTTGATTTTTCATATGAGCTCAATTTTTAGTTCTATGCTGATCCCTTGAAAGATGGTCATCCATGTCATAATTTGATGTTGAAGAAGTAGAGGAAGAGAAAGAACTAAAAAACTCTTCATGACTTTTGGAAGTTTTCCAATCATCCCCTAACAAATTCTTGTTAGTTATTGAGAAGGTCCTAAGCCTTTCGAGTGTCCTCATTCTATGGGATGTCCCATCCTTACTAGAGATGTCAAAGTTGGTTGACAAGAATCCTTAAGTATCGTTGGGATGCTCATGAACATATGGAAATCCTACATAAAGTTGAGTACTCCAAAATTTGTCTTCATCATATAATTCGTTGGTTCTCCAATGAATTGCCTCACTAGTTGTGGCATTAGCATAGTCTTGTGAGAGAGACATTGTTGTAGATGGTGCGTGACTTAATTGAATTTAATTTAATTTCTTTTCTAAAGGATATATCATTAATACTTGTTATAGTGATCTTGTATGATATAACTAATCTAGATAACTAGCACCATCCCTAGCAATAGCACCAATGATGAGTGGCTAGGAATCCCTACACTCATCCATACGAATACGAGCATTTCACACATGATTTGATTGAACTCTGTAGATGGGCTAGTTGTGGTATCTAGATAGTTACTCATTGATCATAGTTTACTATCTTCCCACTTGGACTAGTATTTTCTTTGCCACATATGGTTTAGTCCAATGTGAGGTGTATGATGCAGTCCTAAACTAGGGCTACTCCTAGAGGCAATGGAAAATAACTTAAATTAAGCTAGGAGGAAAAGGGAGAGAGAGTTAAGCTAATAGGAAATCGGAGGAGAGAGTCTAAACTAGCCTAAGTATGATGAGCATCCATTCCTTAATCATCCGTATACATCTTGGACCTCATGTACGACTACCACTGGGATTACCAAGCACATGTCCTAGGTATGCTATTGGGTTATTAAGTAGTCACACTTAAATTCTTGTGATTAAGTCGTACTCATTCTGCATTTAATAAGAGTTGAGGGTAAGAATTATTAATTAATAAAATAATTAAATAATTAAACTAAGTAAATGTTGCAATGATGAAGTAATCTTGATCTTTATTTCTAGTCATGTACATGTCCAAGTATGTCACACTTGAATAAAGGTGTTGTACAATTATAATCATCACACTGTAGGCATGCACTGGGAGAAAGGGTTGAGAAGAACTAAAAATGAAAACTAACTCCTAACTAAACTACTACCCTCCTTCATGTGCCTACATGTGTATTTATAGGCCTGCACAAGATTCACGATATAGTGTATCCAATATCGCATACCCAATATCGTGGGTCTGATATCATAGGACCGATATCAGAGCTTAATGAATCATGATTCATCACCTTGTGAGAAAGATAATTTACTAGGCATTTTCTTTTGCACAAAATTGTGGTTCAATGCAAAAGCCCAATACTCATGTAGATGTAACATGACTAGGTAATAACCTTTCAGATGATCATATATGTAGATGTCACATTAATCATCTTCTTCTGTGGTTGAGTCTATAGCCTCTTCTTCTTCAGCCAATTTTCGTATTTTCTGATAAGTATTCCTAGCTATTTCTTGGTTCTTTTTCCTCCTTTTATTGTGATCATTTGATTCATTTTGTGTTACTCTCTCCTATACAGTTTCTACATAAGTTGTAACTTTCTTATTTATCCATTCCAAGATCTTATCAAACCTTCCTTCATGTTCATTGATAGACTTTTTTATTGACAATGTTTGTTGCAAAATTACCTTATCAAGAGTTGCCTCTTCTTTCTTATCATAGATGTGGACCTTATTTTTTTGAAGAGTTGGATCTCAGTGAGATTTCTCAATATTCTTTCATTTAAATAGCTCTCCTTATTCTTTTTCTACACATTCGATTAGCTCTTGAATTTGATGTGTTTATAGCCCATATAATTGACCTTGAGCATACACCCCAAGGGTCCTTCTTGTTTGACTATGAAGCCCATCTATGATGTGGAAAAGTTGCCCTTCTTAAGAGAAACCATGGCATGGGCATCTATTTAGTAGAGAATAATACTTATCTAGGTCCATATCCAAGGGTTCATGTTATTCTTATTTCCATCCTTGGATTT
>MNCI01019844.1:13307-35623 GCA_015680685.1 Gnetum montanum
CTTGAAGTCGATATAGACCTACCACTTGCCACATTTCATAGGCACAATTATGAGTGGGCTAACCCACTCACTGTTAGTGATGGGATAGATGAACCCTGCCTTGAGTAGTTGTTCAATATCCTCTTTAATGATTTACTTCAATTTGGGGTTCAAGTACCTTTGTAGCTACCTTCTAGGCTTCATGGATAAGTCAGTATAAATGTAATGATGACATATCCTTAGATCAATTCCTTTTAGCTTGGGATATGACCAAGCAAAAGTTGTCGGCCATTTGATAACCATATTTAATAGCTTTTCTTTTTATTTAGGAGAAATTTTGGCATTGATTATGACTGCCTTACCATTATTAAATATGCATATTCCATACTATCTGGTAAATTTTTTAGCTCTAGTAGCTCTTGCTTGAAGTTATCAAGGATTTCCAACTCTCCCCCATAGGTATCATCATCTTCATTAGAGAGTTGAGGATGAACTTGTTCAAGTTTATGCATGCCTTCAACATAAGCATATGTTAGGCTCTCAATTGGTTCCATGCATAATATGTTGCTATCTGAGTTAGCTATTATCCATTGGGTGCCCTCTTGTTTTGTGGTTGCTATATACAAACACCTTTAAATATTGATTTCTTATGCACAGTAATTGCATGCTTTAATGTGTGTACTTTGATGGACCAAATCTTTTGCATGAAATTACACATGTTATTATTGTATGTGATGCATGGAATATTTCCAAAGAGAGATCCCTTATGTCCATACATGCATCAACCATGCTTAACCAAGCTCTTTCCATAATGATGGAAAATTCACTTTTGCAGTTGTTAACCTTGATCACCAAAAAATTAGTAGGATAGGACCACCCAGAAACTATGGTCACAATGTCCTATACTAATCCTAGAGGGATAGTAATTGACTAATCTGCCAATTCTAAATGGATGTTGCTCTTCTTAAGAGGCAGTAGGTTCCAAGAATTGTACATATCATGGGATATAAAATTACCTCTAGAACTAGAATCAAGAAGAGCCTTACATGGCTCATGTCTAGCGATCTGTAAGTAAATGAGTGGACTTCCTTAGTTAGATCTTTTTGTGGGAAGATTACCAGCCTTGATCCAGTCAAAAATAACATGAGTTAGCATCATAATGTGAATCCAAGGTAGAATTTGATTTGAAGGACACTTGAAGATATTTGATGCAGAGGATGAGGGTATTGAAGATGTAGGATGATTAACCAGACCAGGTTGTGAGGGTTGGATAGGATTTATGGGTTGAAAGAAGGGTCTCTTTCTGGATCGATTGTCTAAACCACTCAGCTAAAAAGCTAGTTGTGAATGTACAATCATCATAACATTTTTTTATTGTGACTGTGGAGGAATTTCATCCTACATGGATGGAGTAGGTGGTAACTAGGTTGAAGGTGGATGTGTGTGTGTAGATGGGTATAGAGGGTGGTATGGATATCAATTTTTTCATTGAGTAGATGATGAATGTGTTTGGTGGTACTCTGGAGGGTAATAGTGATGATAAAATGAGGTATGAATTGCAGAACTTCTTGGAGAGACATGTTGCTAAACATAGTACCCATATGGATCTAGTTGCCTATAAGGGTACTACTACCTTGGCGATGGCATTTCCCACAATTGTGATTGGTTGTTGATATTATTCATAAGGTTGTGAAGGAGCTCCACTTGGGTAGTAAGCTTATTGTTGCTAGTGGAACTACCTTGGATAACCTTGAGGATAAGGTAATTATCTATGTGCCTTTCTATGTGCTAGTTGAGGATTCAATGCATGCATCCTAGACTCTTGTAAGTGTGACACCACAAGGCAACAACCCTTTGGATGTTTGTATTGACAAATGTTACAATCAGTTTCATCATCAGAGTCAATTTTCACAACTTCTTCTATGGCAGTAGCTATGTCCTTACTGAAACACCATAAAAATTTGGACCTAACACTTTCAGACAAGAATCGAGCTAAGTCATGGTGCTTCCCAGCATGACCGAAACCCGCGAGCTTCACAAATAGCACCAAACGAAGTCAAATCAAGCAAGTAAAAGTTCCCCAAGATCCATTGGAGACTACATCAACATTTGGCAACAAGAACTACAAGTTTTAAACTCAAAAAACTTAGTTTTGACTAAGTATACTTCTTGCACATAGGCCTGCACGCCTAGCGTGTAGCTCAGCGTGCAGCAACTTTTGGGCCCCAAAAATTAGCCAAAACATGCCAGAATTGAGCATCTGGACCCCCCAGGACTTTCACCAGGGTTCCTAGTAGCTCTCAGGAACCTAAAAAATCAAATTTTGGGCTCCAAATGATGGTTTTTCATTCATGCACGCCTAGTGTACACGCTCAGCATGCACGCCCAGTGTGCACCATCAAGGATCTCTCAGAAAAGGCACCCCAGAACAAGACCTCCACCTACAATTGACTCTTAGAGGCAAGAAAACTATCAGGCATCATCCCAGGCATCCAAAAATGAAGATTGAACCTCAAAATGATGCACTTCCATGACCTATATGTTGAGCATACATACTCTGCATGCCCAGCGTGCATTACGAAAAGCAAGGTCAATCAGGCGATTTAGCCAACCTACATACTAACCTACACGCCCAACGTGTACACCCAGCATGCAGCACAGCATACACTAGTTAAAACCTTCCAAAACCATGTCAGATCAAGTCCAAATGAGCTGAAAATCCACAGGTAGCATTGTCATGACATCAGAGCCGAAATCCAAGGGCCAAATTCAATATTTTCTATTCTAACAGTAGTGTTCATTTGTAAAGTTCAATTCTTTTGTGTTGGTCAAGTATGTACACTAGGTTTACATGCCCAGCATGTACACACTAGCATGCAGCATGCTATATAGTTGTGACATTCTTTGCACTCGGGCAACATAGGCACATGTCATTTGACCTGAAATTTTCTCACCCACAGCCACTCATACCCTTCCAGATCTAAATCTAACGCCCAAGATCTCATAAAACCCTAATTTTTCACTAGATCAGGGGCTGCAATTTTTTGACAAACGGGGACAAAAAGAAAAGGGGAACCTAGGGACACTGAGAAAATCTGGACATTAATCCTATACACTGGACTTCTACCTTGCGCGTTGACCATACAACCTTCACGCTGTGCTTGTAGTCCCAAACTAGCATACCATCATCCCTCTGCATCCATCAGGGATCTTCGTTTGCCTTGTGTCAGATCCACAACTGTGTTCAAACCGGTGCACTGTAATCTCTATTTTGCAATAAAGTTGCTTCATTTCTAGTCAAGATTTGTTACAGTTTTCATTCATTCTTGTTTACCTTTTTTATTATATTCCTACATGTTTATGCTCTGGTTTACATTTATTACGCTGTTTACAAATAACCCAGCGTATTGCATATTGGCATACATTTGGGGAAATCCTTGTCTAATCTGTGTGTGGACCATCCAAGGTACTCTACCTTCGTCAATTCCAGTTCGCCCTCAAGTAAAGGTAGGGTCTTTTGTACCTATCTATAGATCTCTTGGTGTCCATTCCATTCTAGCCTCGCACTGACGATCTCAGATAGTACAGAAAATGACACTAGAAGGAGGGCATCTCATTGCTTAAATCTACTCTGATCCACCGTAGATCTCTTTAGATCCGCTAGTCCATCTCATAGACCTACTCTCTGTGATTCATGATCTATAGTTGGCTTTCTCAGATTTACACTCTGTCAGCATAGATCTAATTTTAAACCTTTTAGATCTGCACCTTGTTCAACAAAATCTGCTGCAATCTTAGCATGTATACGCTACCAAGCCCATTTGCACGCTGTCCACTCTAGTTGTACGCTGCCTATTCATCCTATACGTTGGTTGTTGAAGCCTGTACACTGGAGATTCAGTCCATACACTGTGGACCCAGTCTGCATGCTACCAGACTTAGGTATACACTTTGCATCCATTCTGCACACTGCCAGACTTAGCTATACGTTGTGCGTCTAGTCTGCACGCTGAGGGTGTACGCTAACAAGTATACCTGTTTCATAATTGGTCAAATTTTCACCTGTGCATGCTGACACTATCTCCCATCTACCTTGTTACACTTAGGACCTTTTCACCATGAATACTACCAATACCAATGTTCCAACCATGTCCACTTTAGATTTCACTATCCCCACGGCAATGCCGATACCCATAGGGGCCCACAGTGAGGTCAACCCCCGGGGGGGACCTCACTAATCTCTCAGACTACAAGGGAAGAATCCATCATTTAATTTCATAACACAAGAACAGTATAATTTTATATGTGTAAAGATCCAAGCTGGTTTGGCAGTAGATGAAATTGAACTGTTGGCTAAGAAGCTGTATGAACTGATTCATAATGGAGGATATGAGTTCATCTCCTCCCCATATGACATCATCCCTCTTCCAGAGCACTACTTTGAGCTCATCTCACAACTCCTCCTAGTAAGGAGTCAGTCTCTACACCAGTCCATAGTAAATCCTCAATTAGAAGAGGAGGATGACTTTGCGGCTCAGACTAAACACGAGGATTCATACCATACTCTCAGTCTGCATACTTACGCGAACCCGTTATTTCACCCTTTCACAGGGTAGACTATGTCCCTCCATTCATTTAAAACCACTCAAGCACATGTGCCTCAATAGGAAGCACTCACTCTTATTCCCACTCTCCCTTTGACCGATACTCAACTTAATATACCCATCCCCACTATTCCTTCCATCACCACGTTATCCCCTCTCTTACAAGTCCAACCCCAACAACACCCCCCTCAAACTAACGTAGGAGTGACCTTCCCATCCCAAGTGATTCGGATGCCGTCTGTGATACCTGCTTCTACATCTACTCACTATATACCATAAATACAAACCCAAGGGACACCCTTCACCACTTCAACTCAACAAGTTTAGGGTGTTCCCTCACAAATCATAACTGGACAGTGGGCCATGACTGGCATGCAATCGCACCAACCCCCTCATTACAACATACCACCTTCTACAATTCCACTCGTGAATGTCCCTCAAGTACAACAACAACCCTTTCCTTATAGTATGCCACCCTTAGTAGCATCCACCATGAATATTCCACAAGCACAACCTCCGACCACTCAATTTTCATCTTTCCCGCCCACCGTACAACAATCTAACTTTCATACTACACAACATAACCAACCTGCTGCTTCACCTAGTGCCCAAGACTGGGCTAAAGCTAAAAAGATGATGCAAGAACTCACTGATGAGGTAAAATGCCTCACAATGGCCAACAATGAAGAGCTTAAAGTATTAGACTTTTACTAAGACGATCCCATTAGCTCTTCGATACCACCATTGACTCTGCCCAAAGTAGTTTCTTTGCCTCAACTAACCAAATACAACAGGGAAGGAGATCCCAATGCCCATTTGGTCATGTTTAGACTAGAATGTTTATTGCTTCAGGCATGGCCCCATGCAATCTTACATGTTTTCTCCATGTCCCTCACTAGGAGAGCTTTAGACTGGTATCGAGCCTTGCCTTGTAACTCCGTATCCTCTTTGGAGGATCTCTTACACTAGTTCATTACCAAGTTTAAATACAACCTGAAACCTGAAGCAACCTTGGATAGTCTGATACAGGTAAAATAAGCACTGCTTGAACCTATACAAAAATTCATTCAGAGATGGAGTGCCACGCTAAATGAACTTCATGAACCAATCCCCGAAACATACTTGCTCACCATCCTAAAGGGAGCTATAAATGATTTCGTGAAATCTAAACTGTACTATTTAAACTCGTGCACTCTAAGCCAAGCTTTCATGCAAATAAAGAACATAGAAGAGGTAGCCTAAAATAGCCATGACCCTGCTTACTTAGCCTTTAAAAATCAACACACCAAAAAAGACAAAGAAAAGGCTAAGGCAACAGTAGCAGCAGTAGCAGAAACTCAATAAACACGTACGAGACAACAAGGTAAACCACCTACCGCCCCTACTAGCTATACTAGACCTGCTCCCACCGCTACGCCCGGACCATCCACATCACAAAATGCTACACTGGGTCATGTGAGAAACTCTGAGAGGAGAGATCCCTCTCAATACACACCATTGCCCATGAAACCTTCACAATTATTTGACCAACTCTTGAAGGCTGGGCTAATGAAACATAAACAATTGTCCCCTGTGGCAATTCAAAGACATGATCGATTCTATGAATTGGTCGAGAACCCAAGCTTGGCAACATCGGATGAGCCCCAAGTTCCAAGAGGCTTTAGACTAGACTGGTTTTGTGAGTACCACCAACGTAATGGGCATGGGACTGACTATTGTTTCACCTTGAAACAAGACATTTAATGAATGATTGATGGAGGTGAGATCACTTTTGATGAGGCCAACCCAGTCAAACCACAAAACTAGTCCATGGGCATAAATAAAGATCCCCTAAACACTAAATAAGCACCATACATAATTAACACCATCTACATAGATAATAACTATGAAAGATCGAAGAACCCCTTCGTAGTTCATGTTCCCCCTATTGCACTAACATCATCTCCACCTTCATATTCCCTACACGATCCTCCTACCCCGCAAAAACCATTAGTCATCCAAGTACCTCCCACGATGGCAACAGCACAAGTACCACCCCAAACCAAACCATTTGTTGTTTGTGTGCCCTTTGCTGATATGACTGCTAGCGTGAAAAAATCAAATCATCCCACTCCCTTCGTGGTCTGGGTGCCACCGGCAGTTGCTATGATAGAGGTACCAACTACAAATCGCCCAACCCCGTTTATGGTCAAGGTGCCTAGGCAGTCTGATTTCCAAGCTCATACGCCTCAGACACAACCCCGTCTCACCCCATTCGTCATTCGAGTCCTAAAACAACCCCATATTCCTACCCCAAATGTTCCCTCACAACCCACACAAGAACGCTTAGTAGATAAGCTTACCAGGGAATGTTTGGAGAAGGAACGTCAACGCCTTGCACTGGGGCCCCTGAAACCAACTCCATTAAGTACAATACCTATGGCTTCTTCTAACAATGAGCCAAGCATGAGGTATAAAGAGGAAAAATAAAGAATGCAACACATTTCAAACCCAACATTCATGAAAAATACACAAAAGTTACCTGACGCGAGATACAACTGTTAGGTCCAATGGATCAAGTGGCTTTGGACAAGAATATACCCAATGGTAAAGACTTAGCTAACTCACTAAAATAGGTTACGCAAGCCCTTAAACAAAAGAACACATCATTGAGCTTGTACGACCTCATATTGACTTTTCTAGTTCATCGCAAAGCCTTAGTACAAATGTTAACATCGATCCCAGTTAGCGAAAACCTACCTGCAAATGAACCTTCTATACACGCGGTAATGTCTACACGACAAGGATCCAAACCTAAATCATTAGGCTTTCACCCCGAAAACATTAAGATCGATGAGAAAACCAGAGACATCACCCACAAACCCATGTTTATAACCATACGAGTTAATCAGTTCCAAATACATCGAGTACATGTAGATGACAGAGCAGCCACAAGCGTAGTGCCTTATCCCGTCATTGATAGTTAGGGCTTACAGAATTAATTAAACCGACATCTACGACATGCCTGAAGTCATTTAATGGGTCATGAGTAGTGGTTAAAGGTACATTGACCTTGGATTTCATAGTAGGGGATCGATTCCCCACATCTGTAGACTTCGTAGTTATTGATGAGATGCCCAGTTTTAACCTAATTCTAGGACAACCCTGGTTAGCTCAGTTAAAAGCATTTTCCTCCCCCATTCATCAAGAGATTCACTTACCCTATGAAGGGGGTGAAATCATTATCCATGGGGATGCTGCTACATCCACCATCTCATCTCACACAGAGGCAAATCAAGGCTCTGAAGTTAAATTTGAGGAGCCTGAACAAGAGGACACCACACATGACCATAAACTTGACAAAATTTCCAAAAAACCCATACCGAAGGAAACAAACGAAACCCAAAGTAATGACCAACACATAAATCGTGGTCCCTCAAAAATCAAGGAAACACCACCTAACCCAGAAACATCCAAGGATACTGACTCAGAGCTTACTCCGCCAAACGTCTCCTGGTCAGAGCTATCATTAAACGTAATTAGCGAAGGAGATGCTGAGTATCAGATCGTACCCATTAAACCCACTCCTAACATAAAAACAAAAAAAAAATCAAAAATTTCTTAAACAATTAGCAAACTACACTAGTCCAAAATGACGTTAAACAACCACTAGTCTGAAATGACGTTAAACTACGATCGTCCGAAATGACGCTAAACTACACACGTCCAGAATGACATTAAACTATCACATATCCGCAATGACATAAAACTAGCCACAGTCAGAAATGGCCAGTTTACATCAAAATCCATCCTATTAGTTGATATCCCTCTAGTTTATTGGCGGCCTAAAATGGCCTTAAACTAGAACGATCACGTTGCAGTCCGTCATGACTTTAAACTGACACGCACATACGTATGGCCCAAAATGACCTTAAACTAGAGCAAGTTTACTTTCGTTTGTCTCAAAAGTTTAAATCCCTAGTTTACATTCTAAGATTACATCTTTTCAGTACAAGTTACGCTTTCCTTTATGTTTACTATGGCATAGTTATCATTTAGGTTACATTTTCACTTTATTTCATGTTTACACTTAAACAACATACAAGCAAAAAAAATTTCACTCCATGTCCCTACATTATTTCTGTTCAACATTCAGAAAAACAAAACGAAAAAACAAAACTGGAATATGAAAACAACAAAAAATATATAAATATGTAAATAGACAATTACAAGAGTTAACCAAGTTTACGCATCTGTTCATACACAATCCAAACCAAAAAATTCTATTTACGACCCACAGAAACATAACTAATGACAACACCAAATTTAAAAACTAAACATCAGGATCAGGAGGGGTTTCCTCCTCAAACTCCCCTGCATCATGAGTTTCCCCTCCACTGGGGCCACCTTCATGGCCACCGTCACTGCCATGACTCTGTAGAAAAGTAAAAGAAAATAATTAACTAAAAACAAAAAATGGGGATAAAATTTTTTGCTAAAAATGAATAAAAAGTTACAAGCTTAAACGACTTACCGAAGAGGATCCTCTTCGACCAAAATCCAGCCGACAAAGGATTTCTTCTTCAGGGACACTTGCCTAGTCGGTTCCATCAAGGCCTAGATCAATGTTGGCTAAGGCCTTCCCTTTGTCCACAGCAGACCTACTAGGACGTTTAAGAGGAAACTCGCCTACAGAAATCTCCCCAGAAGCTGTGGTGATTACTCTCTTGGGAGATTCCATCTTTACAACAGTGTGCCTAGCAAAGGCATCAAATGAAGATCGTAAGCCTAAACCCTCTACAAACATCTCCAGTTGATGATTTTCTATGGATATCTCCTTTAATGATATTTTATAATGTTACTTATGATTCTTTTCATCTTGGCCCCATTTTTGCACCTTAGAAGAGAAAGCTTTCCAATCTTGACACTTGAGATTCAGAAAATCAATTTGTGCCTTTCGCTCCGCTAGCTCCCGAGTCATAGTTACTTGGTGATTCAATAGATTCCAATATTTGGTATAAGTAACCTCGGAGGTTCGCCAAGAACGATCACCCGTCAACCTAGTAGAGGCAAACTCATAGCGTGACTTAAAGTCATCTCGTTCTGCTAATAGTTTGGCAATCTCTTTTTCCCCTGCCTGAATTCGCAACCAGAGCTTTTTGATGGAACGCCTGTAGGTCCAAAGAGACTTGGCATTTTGCACGACACATTCTACCACCTCATCATAGATTTGTCTTGGCACTTGCTCAATTTCTAATGGTAGTGCAGGCAGACTATCAATACGAGTGGCCTTGGATGGATCCCACCTTAGTTTAGCACCTATCAATATAAGGAGAATATACATTAGACATTGGACAGTAGAAACAGATGCAAAAATAGAAAAACTTAAAACACTTAAAGCATGTGTACCTATTTCAGGATGAGCTTGTTGGATGTGATCAACTACCTCATTCATGATACCAAGGACAAAATCCATTTTACTTGGCATTTCGATCCAAGTAAAGGATTCGTTTGTAGGAGAAAAACCAACTTCAGTGGTTGTTTCCATTGGAGTCTTCATCGTAGGTATTTCCAAATGAACATTAGGAGTCGTCCTGGTTTCAACATCGATGCCTTGTAGCAGCAAAAACATAAAATCACAACTCTAAATAATGGAAATGAAACAATTCAAAAATCAAATAAACATAATAAAGAGAAAATACTGAAATCCCTTTCTTCTTCCGGATTTGGAGGATTGCTAAGGTTTAACCTTCCTATGAAGAAATCATCAAACATCTCATCAGCGTCATTGCCCGCTTCGTCCTCCTCACCTTGGTTGGTAGGGACCTCTTCCTCCTCTACGATCGGTGCTAACCCCTCTCTTCTGACTTCAAGAGTTGGCTCTGATGACATTCATAGGCTTAACATTAGTTTAACATAAATGGCCAAAATAAAAACAAATATATATGATAATAATAATGATAATAAAATAAGGATAAATGAATGAATCANCAGTATTTTCTCTTTATTATGTTTATTTGATTTTTGAATTGTTTCATTTCCATTATTTAGAGTTGTGATTTTATGTTTTTGCTACTACAAGGCATCGATGTTGAAACCAGGACGACTCCTAATGTTCGTTTGGAAATACCTACGNTTGGCTCCAACCCTACACTATCATGCGTTTAAATTGAATGACTAGATGATCCCCCCATTGTAACAGAGACTGATTCATCAATCTCTTCCGGAGCATCTTGAGATTTAGTCACGTCAAATAAGTGGGAAATCCACAGGCGAGATAGTTGGCCACGATCCCTTAACATGTACTCGTTACCCACGCGAACTGCTAGAAATTTAGCTAGTCGGCACAGGTAACCGGTGAAGAATGCAAAGCTAAAATGGGACTGCGCCTCAACGTTCAAACACAATCTTACTATCTCTCCACAGAAAGCTGAAAGTAAAAATTGAGCCCAATTATAACACACCCCAATCTCCAGAATCGTGCGCATGATATGCACAGATTCTACCCCAAAAGTCTTCACTTGGGACAGGGATTTAGGAAACACTCGTGCTTTGAACAGTGGATATAGCTCATTTACTTTAATTACTTTTGATCTTCCCTACATAGGGAATCCCTTAGCACCCTTAAGTATACCCAGCCAGTCCTCCAGCTCATGAACAACATGGACCTCTTTTTGGGCTCTATCCAAAGTCACTCCAGCCCCATCTGTCAGTACACCGAAGAGATCTAAAAATAACTTTGCCGACAGATGGAAAGCCACTCTAATTCCCTTGACACGAGTGCTATAATAAGTAACAGCTTCGTTGAAAGAATCAACGATCGCAATCATCTCGGTCACAAAGACGTTAGGACTTAGAGTAGTAAACAACTCCATGAGGCCTGCATCACTCAAGCAATTGATAATATGTGGTGGTGCCTTGTGGTGCCTTGTCATGCAACCATCGTTGTGCACCATCGATCTCCCTGAATTTCATGGCCAAAGTGCCCTCAGTCTGGCCAATTTCTATAGTGACTCCACCAGGGGTGATATCCACTGTACGCATAGGGTAAAACCATGGAATCAATACAACCATTGAGGTAGCAAAACAAACAAACGTGAGGTGTCAAAAAAACTATTACTTACCATCAGCCAATGGATTAAGACTGTTAGAAGCTGAATCAGCATCGCATGGGAAAACTGGCCCATTATAAGACCAATCCCAATGTAGCCACCCCTGCGCCTCACATTGTGCAAAAGCCTTAGAGTATCATTTGTGAAAATGGACAATATCATGCTTGGTTTGTGCTAACATGGCACCACGGAGAGTGGGACCTACCATGAAAGCCTCTAAGGCGATATGAGCCAATGCGAGTCCATCATCACCTATGCATACTCCTTCTTTATCAAATTGAGGCCTGCAAAGAAACGATAGTCAAAATATGAACAACCACTTAGCATCAAAGCAGAAACGATGAATTGAACAAGCTTACCTTTCTACCCTATACACCGTTCCAGGAGGATTCTGGAACAGAGTGTGCGCACGAGAGGTTAGGAATAAGGTGTTATTGACGTTGTGAGGGCTATATGATAATAGGTCCCATACACGTGTCAATGGACGGGTGGATCTGGGCCCTCCAGAGGGACCATCCCCAACTGTAAATAGTCCCTCATTGATGATGACCACAAAGGCCATTATGCCATTTGAGGATCCTGGTAACATAGTCTCCAGGACACTCCATGATAGTTGTTCACTTAGGTGAGACCATATTACCACACTGAATCCTTGTAAGATGAAGGCAAGGAACTCACTGCCACCCACTCTGAACCATACCCCATCTCGATCGATGGTCATATCAGGTACCGGCCCATGAGAATCAATAGTCCCGAACCACGCTAGAACTCCAACAAGCTCTACCACTAAGAGGAAAGGTTTATGACATCTGCACGCATTCAAGAACCAGGGTAAATAAGCTACACAAAACAATATAGGTTTTACACTAGGGCCATCACTTGAAAACATTTTTGAGGTTCATGCTTGGCATGCAGACCTTGCATGTTGGCAACATGGACGTGTAGACCCTGCACGCTAGCAACGTGGGCATGTAGACCCTGTACGTTGGCAACGTGGGCATGCAAACTCTGTATGCTAAGCATTTTAACCCCCCTCCTACACGTTGTGCATGTCACTAGATTTCTAGACATAAAATTGGCCGTACACCGAGCAAAAGAGACGAAGGTTGACCCTGGCCTGCACGCTAATATCTACGCTGAAGAAATAGGCCAAGCCTCGCACAAATTCTATGTGCCGAAATTTGAAAAAACCAAACACAATCAACGAAAATAGCAAAAAAAACACAAATTTAGATAGAGGAGCAGGGTCTACCGGTGCATCGATCCAGACCATGAGATGATCATGGGCTTGGACAGGCACCGGAGCATCGCCTCACTCTCCTCGGCAAAGGTCAAGCTAGGATCCTTCCTTCCCTGGTCTCTCACTTACTCTCCCTTGCCCATCCCGTCATGCTAGGTTCATGCTGGAGTAAGGGCATTCATGCTGGGGTTTCTAGAGCATTCACGCTAGGGTTTCTAGGGCGTTCATGCTGGGGTTTCTAGAGTGTTCATGCAGGGGTTTCCAAGAGTGTTCACGCTGGGGTTTCCAGGGCATGCATGCTGAATGCTCTCACTTGACACGTCACACTACGATCTTTGCCCCCTTTGCCACCTCCTTCACATTGGATCTTCGCCTTTCCCTACCCCTACCACCAGATCTTTTCCTCCTCGTCGCGTTGAATCTCCGCTTAGGTTCATGCTGAGACGTTCACGCTTCGCAGAGGTTCACGTTGAGAGTTTCACGCTTTGCAAAGGTTCATGCTGTTCTCTTTGTTTTTGGCTCAACTTTGGGTTTACGCCTACTACGGTGAGTTTTTAAGTTAGTCTTATTAATCTCCACATTGCTCACATCGACTCACCCTTTAGGAAATTGGCATTTTTGGTATTTTACTCTAGATAAAATATGAATAAACATAATGATTAACTAAACACAAAAAAATATAAAAAAAGAAGAGTAGAGAAAAGAGTATGTAGATATGCACTAGGCTAAACATTACCCACGTAAGACCTTGCCTAAACTAAACACCTTGGTACATACTCTTCTTCTTGTAGCTTCACACTTAATAAGGATTACAAATCGTATAATCAACTAGAAATCATAAACAAATCGCAAACATCCCGGTAAGGCCCTATACTGCTGCGAACAGCTCGGTAAGGCCCTAAACTACCGCGAACAGCCCGGTAAGGCCCTAAACTGCAACGAACGGCCCGGTAAGGCCCTAAACTTCCACGAACGGCCCAGTAAGGCCCTAAACTGCTACAAACGTCCCAGTAAGTCCCTAAATTACCACAATCAAGTGACACGATAAACCAACTTTAGCATGCTTCGTGAAAATTTAAATATTTGAATTGGTGTTATAAAATAATAAGCAAACCCCCACTTTTTGTTAACGTTGCTCCTTGTGGCTTGGCAAGAGCAAGCATGGATAGCAAGCAATTGTTCGTGCCACTGTTCATCAATGGACCATACAGACCCATCCAATGGAAGACGATCAGAAAGTCCATTGATTTAGACACATCGACTTACAAAAACTACGTGGCATCGACAGAGGAAATTATAGAATGCTTTCAGAGCATGAAGAAATCGCTGGATATTGAAGCTGATAACATCACCGAGGATCCATTAATTGAAACCCCCATCACTATGCCAAGTGGCGAAGTCAAGATACTAAAACTAGGCACTTTACTAAACCCACAACTTTCCGATGACATAGCACAAGTGCTAAAAAGAAACATCAAGGAATTCGCTTGGTCTTACACTAACACGCCTAGGCTAGACCCTCGAATAGTCCATTACAACATCATATTCAACCTGAAGTTAAGACCAGTGAAACAAAAAGCATGTAAGGTTAAGCCTGAGGTAGCGTTGGCAGTTTGCAATGAGATCACCAAACTTTATCAAGCTGGTTTCATTCGAGCCATTGACTACGCTAACTGGGTATCCAACATGGTCATTGTCCCAAAGAAGAACGGAAGTATTTGCCTATGCATTGACTTCCGGGACCTCAGCTTCGCGACCATAAAAGATGACTTTCCTCTACCTAGTATTGATCAACTGGTCGACTCAACTGCTAGGCATGCACTGTTATCTTTTATGGACGGCTTCTTAGGATATAATTAGATCTGAATTAACCATGAACATCAACTCAGGATAACCTTCATGACACCATGGGGGACATTTTGTTATATGATGATGCCCTTCGGTTTAAAGAATGCTAGTGCTACATATCAACAAGCGATGACCTTCATCTTTAGTGATTACCTCCTTCACTCACTCAACAATTACGTAGACAATATAGTGGTTAAATCGAAGACACAAGAGCAGCACATACAAGACCTAGACTTGGTACTTAAGCGTTGTTTAAAATATGAGCTTAAAATGAACCCAAAAAAGTGTGTATTTGGGGTCAAATCAGGCAAAATGCTAGGATTCATAGTTACAGAAGTAGGGATTCGAGTAGACCCCGATAAGGTGAAGGCTATCACAAACTTGCAACCACCAAGAAACCTTACCGGACTTCGAGGCCTACAAGGTAGATTATAGTTCATTAGGCGCTTTATACAAAAACTAACTGATAAGTTGAAACCCATGAACCATTTTCTATGCAAGAGTGTGCATTTTCAATGGATCCCACAATGCTAAGAAGCTTTTGACAATATCAAAATGGCACTGACTCAATTACCAATAGTTTATCCTCCTCAGAATAATAAACTATTCTACATCTACCTTGCCACATCGGATTCATCAATCACGTCTATGCTTTGCTAGAAACGAGATGACGGAACCGAAGTTCCTGTTTACTACTTAAGCCATGCATTAGTAGCCTATGAAAAGAAATACAACGAGGTGGAGAGGTCATGTTTAGCCCTTATCTTTTCTCTGAAGAAATGGTGACATTATCTCTTTCAAAACCAAGTAAACATAATCTGCAAAAACAATGTACTCAGAGTGATCACAAACAACATGTATGAATCAAGCAAGATAGCTTGATGGAAGGCAATGATTGCTGAGTTTGACCTACATTACATAGCCCAATCATCCGTCAAAGGTCAAGCTATAGTCAATCAGATGACCACATCACCAACGTAGGATCAAGCAATGATTAATCCAGAGTTTCCAGATGAAAACATAAGCACAATAGACATAGTGCCTTATGACTACGACGTAATCCTGAACTTCGATGGAGCGTCCACCTCTCGAGGAGGAAGTGCTGCGGTGGTTATCACATATCCCTCCGAGGAGATCCGACCCTTTGCCTATCATCTAAAATTTCCTAGTACTAACAACGTGGCAGAGTATGAAGGTCTCCTTAGAGGTCTCATCGTAGCACTGGCTTTAGGAATCACATGGCTCGTAGTTCAAGGTGATTCACAATTGGTCATTAATCAGGTCACATAAGTATACACATGCAAAGCTCTACACTTACAACCATACTGCTACCTAACTAAACACCTATTAAAACAATTTACAAACAAAGAGGTGCAACATGTTTCTTGAAACAATAATACCATCATAGATGCACTAGCCACATTAGCTCTAAATATCTCACTGGACATGTTTCATGTGTTGCCTAGTTCCATCATGAGTTGCGACAAGCCCATAACTGACGCTTCCAATGAACTTCCCATAGCATCCGTTAGCACGACACACACCGTAGAATGGTACGATGACATAAAAGAGTACCTTATACATGGCGAACCACCTCAATATCTAACGAATGCTCAGAAGGACACAATATGAAAATGCTCTAGACAATATACACTAGTAGGAGATACACTATGTTGTAGATCCTACGAAGGCATCTTGTTAACATGCATTAGTAGTATCGATGGTCAAACCATCATGGAACAAGTTCATGAAGGACTATGTGGAGGGCACATAGCACCTAAAGCAATGGCAACAAAAATTAGACATTTAGGCTATTATTGGCCACATATGGAGTATGATTACTTCTCTAAGGTCAATACGTGCAATATGTCTCAAAAGCACGGTAATCTTATACATGTTCCACCTAATGAATTTCATAGGACTCAAATCACATGGCCTTTCCAGAAATGGGGATTAGACATTATAGGACCAATAAATCCCCCGTCTTCAGCAGGGCATAGCTTCATCATAATTGCAATTGAATACTTCATGAAATGGGTAGAAGCTATTCCTCTTAGGAAGACCACATCGAAACAAGTATGCAACTTTATCCTTGAAAACATTGTGACCCGTTTTGGCATCCCAATGACCATCATTACTGACAACGAACCACAATTCAACAATCTTGAAACAAAAACCTTTTGCGACAGCCTAGGTATTAAACATTCATTCTCGTCTCCATATTATCCTCAAAGCAATGGACAAGAAGAAGCCATAAATAAAACTGTCATTATGGTGCTCAAGAAAATACTTCATTGGAGCAAACAAAGATGGCATGAGCAGCTAGTTTATGCACTATGGGCATATAGAACAATGCATAGGACATCCACAGGTAAAACACCATATAGTCTTTTTAATGGTTCAGAAGCTATTTTACCTCTGGAGTTGCAGGTACCATCCTTGAGGATCACACTATCCAGACTCCTCGATGAAGGTCAAAATAATGAATTGCACATTGTTGACCTCTAATTGGTGGAAGAACAACGCATACAAACACTTGATCAAATTGAGTGGTACCAGAAGCAACAACGACGACGCCATCAGCATGACATTCACAAGCACCCAATCAAAAAAGGTAACCTTATACTTAAGGTAGTTCATGAACATGCGGACAAGTTCTCAGCCAACTGGGAAGGGCTTTACTTGGTCACCAAAGCATACGATAATGGAGCGTTCAAGCTAGCTGATATAAATGGTAATGAGCTTGCTCATCCAATGAACCATTTGTACCTTAATCCATTTCATGTCTAAACATCATAGGTATGTGTTCATCCTAGAATCATGGTGGTAAATTGATACCACAGACTCGTCCTGGCATCATGATGATAAACCGATACCAGAGAACGTCCTAGCGTCATGATGGTAAACTGACACCATAGAGCTCTATCCGACATAACACTAAACTATCACACTCATTCACTAGAGTCTGCTAAGACTATAAACTAACTCACCTCTCTATAGTGCGCCACGACTATAAACTAGCATTGAACCGTCTACTACGATGTTAAACTAGCAACGTCCAATGGGTTACGACGTAAAACTAACCTACAACAGTCTACTAAGACTATAAACTGGCAACATCATCTCCAGCACATTCATCCACTGCTGTAATTCATGATATTTCTTCATCAACGCCTACCACATTACTCATCACACTGGCTCTAACAACACTATTGCTGCTCATTTTGTTTGCCTTAAGTTTCGCATGGTGCCTCCATTTGCATCGGTCACATTTATGTCTACTTTTTCCCTCCTACCATGATGCTCGCTTTCCATCCAGTAGGTAAACCTCTTCTACTTTTTCCATTTCAACCATTCAGCAACCATATTCTATTGCCTTTCCATTTTTGGCCAACTACATTATTAAGTTATCGTACTTATTATGTTTTTATTGAAAATAGTAAAAGAGTCAAAATTACATTTTCAACATGTCATTCAACCAATCAATTATGTTGCCCTACAGCTTCACTAACAATGCTTCTAGCCAAGAGGTCATGAGGGTCTATGACCCCAAATACTGTGTAGTAGGTGAATGTAGGAAATCCCTTAGGCTAAGGTAAGAAAACCTAGATTTTTCCACCATAAATTAAGAGCATTATAACTTCATTTATTCAAAAATTCAAGCAGTTCTACTCATTCCACATGGGAAAGTTGAAGCCACCTTATCCACCAAGATGGGAAGGAACATATCCCTTCCCCATATGACAACAAGCCTTTGAATGATACTCATGCCCATATTCTATCTCATTTGATTGAGATGAATGCGTGGAGTGAAAAGCTCTGTACAATAAGCCAACATGAAGAAATTGATGAGTTTGAGGCTAAGCCTGAAATTGACAACTTCATTAGAGGTTTATTCCAAATGATAAGCCTCTAAGTTATCATGCCTACTTTAACCCCTCTAGTTACTTCCATAGGTTAGGTGCCTCAATCGTCATCTCCTATATATCCCACAATGAATGGGACTACACCAATTATAGCCACACACCAAGTGCAACTTGCACCACAAACAACCTACTTATTCTCATCGATGTCCTTTACTACACAACCTTATCCCATTCACCTAGTGTTGGATATTTTTACCTCATGATCTCCATTTGTCATACCATTGGGACCCTCATTGGGATCCCAAGCAACACAAGTCTCTCATACTCATTTTTCCCCTTTATGCCTCAAGTTCTAGAACAAACATCTTTCTCCTTGTTTAGCCCAGCTATGACCATCATAACTCAGCCTCTTCCTTTGATACCGCAACCTATTGCAAGACCACTAGCCTCACAACTTCTTCCTTAACCATTAACATGAGCATCATAGCTCATGGGAATGCTCCAAGGTTTGGATGAAGCTTTCCAAATGATCCTAGACCTTAACAAAGAGCTGCAAAAGCTTAAGGCCAACACAACCAAGATGATCCTATAAGCCCTACGGTGCATCAAATAACCTTTCCCATATGCTCTCTTATTCCAAAATTCACCAAATACAATAATGAAGGGGATCCCATTGCATATTTAGAAACCTTCGGAACTGAGTACCTCTTTTTGCAAGATTGGCCATATACAATATTGAGGATTTTCACCATGTCCCACAAAGGAAAGGCCTTAGATTGGTATCAAATATTTCCTTGAGGACTTGATTAGCTAATTTGTCAATTGCTTTAGATACAACTTAAATCTAGATGCCACATTGGATCAACTAATGAAGGTAAAGCAAGGGCCACTCAAACCAACCAAGGCGTTCATTCAAACATGGAACTCAATACTTAACAAGATTATAGAGCCTATTATTGAAACTCACCTCATAAGCATCTTTAAGGGAGTAGTAAATGACTTGATCATGTCACACATTTACTACCTAGCCCTAATCACTAATTAAAGCCTTCTCACACACAAAGAACATTAAGAAGGTAGCTAAGGAAAGCAACAAATTGGCCTATGTGGCCTACAAAAACTAACATGCAAGGAGGGATAAGGATAAAACCAAACAAGAGCATACAATCATGGCCACAATAGCAAAAGAGAAAAAACAAGGAGAGAAGAGAGAATCACCACCACATAACACATCTCCTAACTCATTGCAGCTATCCACTTCCTATGCTCCAAATTAATAAAGACCAAACTTTGGATGAAAGGATAGGTGTAAGTATGCAAGGTTGCCTATAAATAAATTTGAGCTTCTAGAAAAATTCCTTGGAAATAAACATATACAACATAAGAAACTATCTGAAGAGACTCATAAGAGGCATGATGATCTTTATGACATAGCTAGGGATCCAACAATAGCTACCAAGGATGATCCAAAGCTAGCAAAGTACTTTAGACTAGATAGGTACTACCATTATCATCAATTGGTTGGTCATGACACTAATTGTTTCCTAGCATTAAAAGATGACCTCCAAAAGATGATAGACCGTGGGGAGTTGGTAGTGAATGAACCTAGCTCTCCAAGAATCAACAACAAATCCTATACCATAGACTCATTCATAGAAACCAAATGGTCTAATCCTCTTAGGGAACCATTTTTCATTAGAATGCCATCATGATCCCAAAATAAAAAGCCTGAAGAGCCATTTATCATATAGGTACCACCTCCTCTGGTCCCTAAGAAACCTTTCATCCCCCCTTCAGTGGATTCAACATCACAACTAAGATCATGAATTGCTAATCCTCCAAAGCCTAGAAAACCATTTGTTATTTGGGTCCCTTCTCCTTTAACAAGTAAGCCTATAACAACCCATGACCAAAGCCCACCTATAGTGGCCCACAACTCAGAGGTTAGTGAGAAACCATCATCACAATGTTAGCAAAAGAAACCTGTCACTAAACCCAAAAATAAGCCCACTGAAGGTAACCAACCAAGACCCAAACCAAATTAAAATGCATCTATGGACAAGGGGCCCAAGGCATGTACATCATAACCCAAGCCATAGACCCAAGGAAGAATTGAGGAGGTTAAGACTACTAAGGCTAAAACATCACAAGCTAAGAAAAAGAGCTTTCTTGCAAACATGAACCAAGCTAAATAATTCCTTAAGCAAAAGAATATGTTACCAAACTTGTACAACCTAGTCATGACCTCTCTACTTATAGAGACACACTAGCTCAAGTTTTGACTTCTATCACTGTGAGTAGAGATATTTGCATCAACAAAGAGACATCCAACTTCAACTTGATCCTAGGAAGGCAATGGTTGGCTAAGATTTGAGCAATTTCATCTCTTATAAACCAAGGGATCCATTTGCCATATGTGAGGGAGGGAAAATTGTGATCCATGGAGATAATGTTTCAATATCCTTGATTAACTATTTCAACAATGATCGAGGTTTAGAGGTGGAGTTTTAAGAAAAAACTATCAATACTTAAACTAGGGCCAATGATAAGGAAAATGAAAATTCTAATAATGTCAACTTCATGACATGAAGTGATGAACAAAAATGCATTCAAAATTCCATGCTAAATAAGAAAAATAGTTCCTGTAGAATCATGCCAAAAGGATTCCCTGATCTCTCATAGATCAAACAATAGGTTTGTAGTAAAAGTCTCATTCATTCCTTTGTAGATCACTTGTTTACCTTCACAACATTATATCATGTTTCACTATTGGCTTTAGCCTTATGTGCTCTTTCAAGAGAATCCCATACTTGCTAGATAACATATGAAAAATGGCTTGCTAAGGCCTAAAACTAGCACTATGATCCATGATGGTCTTAAACTAGCAAATACTGCATGGCTCGACATGGCCTTAAACTAGCAAATACCACATGGTCTTCCATGGCCTAAAATTGGTAAGCAACCTTATACCTCATTTTCTCTTTAGTTTATGACTTTGTTCCATAAGTACTTTGAAATTCTATTACATGAAAACCAAGTCTAACCAATGTAGCCTCTCACTAAACCCTAGCCAGAGCTCCCACTAGCACTCAAAACTTGGTCAAAGGCTTCTGATTGTACCAAGACTTGACCATCCTTGATGACTATGCTAAGAGAAGTGAAGGACTATGTTGGGCCAACGTAGTCCTAGCTACTACCCAGTGTAGTCCAACATCACATCTTGTCTTCCTAAAATCCAAAGTAACACACATAGTTCATTCAATCCTTAGTTGACCTTGAATTGACACACCATCTCCCTGAACCCTAATTTGAACTTCCAACAAGCCTGAGACATTGTTAATTATAGTAGATGATGTCACTTTAGGGACTATGTTGGGCCAGCATAGTCCCATGTTCTAGAGGTACTAGATATTGTATTAATCCTTAAAAACCTCCTAAAATGTATTTTAGAGCCTTCACACCCTACCATGGTCCCTGGTAACCTCTAGATTCTGTTCATTGACTAAAACTCCAAAGAAAACTCAAAAATCTCTGCTCCCATATGGGACTACATTAGAAATTGGGTGGACTACGTTGCCCTAGTAGGTGCCCAACATAGTCCATCGAAAAATCAATAAAATAGCATGTACAACTTTAACACAAACTTTAGTAAATCATGGAATATCATTTAGACATTTTGAACTTCAAG
>MNCI01019847.1:7869-26761 GCA_015680685.1 Gnetum montanum
CCATCAGCTACTCTACTACTTCCACCACTCCTCTACACTCATTACCTACTGCACTTGCTACCTACCCTCATGTCATCCTACAATTTCCACTCCTAAAACCTGCACTATTTTTTTGTCTGCTACCTACTATTTTTGTCACCAAAAACCACCTCTTGTGCGATCACAAACCACCTCCTATGTCCCCATAAACTACCTCCCATGCCATCACAAACTACCTTCCATGTTGTAAGAAATTTCCTTCCCTGGAGCCATAAATTACCTCCTACACTACCATAAATCACATCCTATGCCACCATAAATTGCCTCCTATGCTACCACAAATCACTTCATGTGCCACCATAAACTACCTTCTATGTTGTTACAAACTACTCCTGTGCCACCAAAAATTGCCTCTCTAGACATTGCTAGAAATTGCCTCTCTAGACATTATCAGAAATTTCCTCTCTATTGAACATGCATAAGCCTAGAAAAGGGGCCATGCAAGCCCACTCATGGGCTACATAGGCCTTGAGATGAGCCACATTGGTCCATAAGAGGGCTACATGGGCCTTGAGATGGGCTATGTAGGCCTTGAGATGGGACACATTAGTCCATAAGAGGGCTACATGGGCCTTAAGATGGGCTACGTAGGCCCAAAGGAGGGCCGAATAGACCCTAAAAACAAGCCATGTAGGCCCTAAAAAAATGGCCATGCCACCTAGTAATATCTTTGCTAGCCTTGCACCGTCATTGCCATCATATTTAGATGTGCCTAGCCTTGATGCCAATGTTACCTAGCATCCACTGAGGCCATTGCTGGTGTATCACCGTGGCCATTGGAATGAAATAGAAAATTCTCTATTATCTAATGGAAAAGTTTCAATTTCCCATCAACTGATAAAAAAATTGA
This sequence comes from Gnetum montanum, assembly GCA_015680685.1. Classification (NCBI taxonomy): domain Eukaryota; kingdom Viridiplantae; phylum Streptophyta; class Gnetopsida; order Gnetales; family Gnetaceae; genus Gnetum; species Gnetum montanum. The sequence goes on from MNCI01019847.1 coordinate 8,759, forward strand.
AATTCTTGTCAATTTATGGGAAATTCAAATTTTTGTTGTTGAACCATTACTTTAAATTAGAAACTTGTAAAAATAATTTTCAAAATTAAATTTGGCACTTTAATTCCATAATTAAGCATGCGCAACTTGGAGTAGAATTGAGATGGATGACCTCTTGGGAAGTCTCGTTTTTCATACCAAAGGTCCTAGACTTCAGAAGCAATAACTTTTAATTTCAAAAGCCTTTCTTGGCAAACAAATAGATATTTTCTATAGTTTTCAACCTTCTAGACACAGTGGTAAACTTAGATCCATCCCAAGGAATCCTAAAAATTAGTTTGTACTCCTTGCCCAATATAGTGCATCAAGATCCTCAAAAGTTTAATTTTGGCATCATTCAAGAACACGATGTCCATTTTCAACATATGAATAGTCATTTCCAAAATTTTTCACCCTTTTGAACTCAATGGTGAGGTTAGATTGATCATATGAGTACTTGATATTTTGATGATATCGTAAATTCAACCCTTTGGACATTGAGATTTAATACATAACCCTTATAGATAGTCTTAATATTACCATGGCATGTCATTAATTACACTGTTAGAGTCAGTGTTCTTAAGGGGGATAGAAAGGCTATTAAGAATTAGATAACATAGCTACATATTACAAAAGTTATATCATGTTGTTAAATATTACTAAAATTAGCTAATGTAATTATAAAAATAGATAATGTGGTTATTTAGTTGATGTAGTTGATTATTAGTCAATGTATTAGTTAATAATTAGTTGATGTATTAGTTGAAGAAACAGAACAATCTTCAAGAATTAAGAAAAGGGTATGTATATTAATCCATCCTGCAATCAAAACATATGACAAAACAACATGGAGACTAAAAATATTGTTTTAACTAAGAGTATGATAATCATGAAGAGAAATTATTTAGAAAAGAATCCAAAAATGAGAATGAAAGTTGCAACATACAACATGCTTGCAAGATCCCTAGTGAGTGATAAACAACATTTGTTATGTCCATCATCAGCCTTGGATTGGCACGAATATTGATATGCATGCATTTTAGTAGAATTACAAGATTTAGGTGCTAAGGTCTTATGGTTACAAGAAGTTCTACCATGGGAATTTTTATATCAATTCCAACCAGGCTTGGGAAAGATGGGATACAGAGGTATCTATAAGCAAAAATGTTCTTGTGGAAGTTCTTCTTTTGAGCTATACAAATTAGCGTATTGCAAAAATCATAACATGGATGGTTGTGCAATATTTTATAAAGAATCCAATTTTGAATTGGTATAAAGATTTGAATGGAGTTTAGAAAATATGATTTTTGAAATTCTATAACTTCAAGTGATGGAAAAGAAAGAACAGTCAAGATTTTGGAAAATCACATAGCACTGGCAATGATTCTAAAATTTTATCTATCAAGAAGATGTGTATGCATGGTCAACACACATTTGATTGCCAAAACAATATGTTCAGATGTTAGAATATGTCAATGAGCATATTTTATTAAGAAAATAGAAGAATGTTTGAAGAATAAGTTATTACTAAGTAATACTGATCTAGTTCCATTTATTTTTTATGGAGACTTCAATGAAAAAGTTGGAAGTAGCGTTTATCAATTCTTAAAATATGGATTTGTAAAGAAATCTTTGGAAGATGAACTTGACTTGAAGAAGATGTTTCCATCAATTTAGCATGCAATTCCATTAGCTAGTGCATAATCTACTTACATTGAATCTTCAGTAGATAAATTAGACTCTAGAATTCAGGAATAGATGATGTTGATGGATAGCACTCGTCAAGAACCACAATTTACCAATTACTCTACTATGATTAATGAGGATAGATCAACAACATTTTTCATTGAGACTTTAGATTATAGTTGGTACAATGCTTGATTCTTTCAAGTTACCAAGTTAATAGAGATGATTTCTAAAGAAGAAGTTAAGAAGAATTAAGATCAAGCCTTACCATCTCGAATAAGATCATCTAATCACATACCACTTATGGTAGAATTCCAAGTACTTCCATTAGTTCACAAGGTTGATCAAGATCACAAAGATCTTACTCTTACTTTTATTTGATTAATCTTATTATTTTATTCATTATTTAATTTATATTTCAATTTGATAAGTAAAATATCTATGATAGAAAAAATTAGGGATAAATAATTTTCCTTTCCTTCACTTGGGTAACTAGATTCAAGTTGCACTTTGTGTGATCCTAGTTAGGACTGGTGATTGGTGGTTTATAAATCTTAATTCATCTTTTGTCATTTTTTAGAAAATGAAGTAAGTATCAAGAATGTAATATTTAATTTTTCATATATTTTTCTTACATATATTTTGTTTACAGAATAAGCAAGAAACAATTTCAAGTTCAAAGGAGAAATTAAATTATTGGAGCATAGAATCATGAAAGAAAGCATTGGAGATAGTAAAAGATAGAGAACATGGACTTGTTTGAGGATGAGCAAAACCTAAGGGGGGTAGATTGTCACATCCCCATTTCCAAATAATGCTGCTACCTAATGAAGATGATGTCTCTTCATAACAAGTGTTATTGTTATCTTAACAAGACCCAAAAGGGAAATTGTCATTGAGACCTAAAAGGGCATGTTGTAATAATGCTTGTGTCTCTTAAGGTAACCTTTGGGGGTTTGACCTAAGGCATTATACCCACTGTTAGAGGTCATGCTAGCATGGAGTGGTGGAGCTAGTATAAGCAAGTCATGGGAAGCTAGATGAAGTGGGATTGGAAATGGGTTGGCCATCCCTTCTAGTTGGGTTATAGGCCTAACCATGGTGGTAGTGCTAGATTGCCTCTAAGGGATAGATGCCAAAGGAGGAAGACCCAAGAAAAACTCTGAAATCATGATCCAAATATGCTATTCCATATCAATAAAGCATTCTTTTCTTTCTCTTTTTGCATTTTTCCTATTATTTTCTTTACACACAATGTTGAATATTACATATATTTTGCATTTGGTATATTTTCTTTGTATGCATAATGTGTAATATCATATATTTGATGTTTTCCATGACATTTGGGGATGGGATGTCCTAGTCTTTAACTATTACAATTGCTACTCAAGTGATTAAGGAAATAAGTTTGAACATGAGATTGTCCTTGAATGGATTTTGGATCAACCTCCTATTTTGATCTTAATAAAGTAATTATAACATTAGTTTGAAATGGTAAAAGTACCAATTTTCATAGACCAATAAGCTTGGTATTATATTTCTCTTTCTATCACCTCTTCTTATCATCACCATTGTTCTTACTATTTTATTGTTTTTCCTTCTTTTCATTCTTTCTAATTTTTTATTTTCTTTGATTCTTTATCTCTTTTCTTTTCTTTTTATTTTCCATTTTCATTTATGCACATATATATATTCCATTCAATTTTTCTTATTTTCTTTCATTAGGAGGAAGGTTCTTGAATTGTGCATGGAAATCATGGAATGATCAGAGTGCTAAATAATCATTAGAGTCTTCAACTTGCATGATTAGGAGAATCCATCTCTCACTACATGATACACATAGGTTCATGAAAATCATAAATCTCTTTTGACTGATGTGGTTAGACATGATATTAAATGCACCTTGGTCTAATCACACTAATCAAACCTATCCACTGGTTATAAAGATCCTTGATGAGATATCCTATCCTTGGCAGCAACCAAACACTTCTTCATCAGTCTAGGGCTTACACCTTAAGGTGTAGACTTATCATCTACCCATGAATCTAATAGCATTAGCTTTAATAGCTCACAATGTGTCTTGGATCCTTATTGAATTTGTTCTATTTCACAAGTGTTGAATGGGGGAAAAGTAGATGGATGAATTTTGTTGTTTAGGCATTTCATTAATCAAGGATCACTTTGTATCCATTTACCACTCTTACATCATCATTACATCTATAACTATTTCATTCATGATTGGCTTATTATTTGAGCATTCGTAAAACACATTAATTAATGTTCCTAGATGTACAAAAAAATACCTAAAGAAAAAAATCATAAATGATTATCCATTAAGCTTAAAAAAGTACAAAAAATTTTAAATAAACACATTAACTTTTTTAAGTACATAAAAAATGGAAAAAACAAAAGAAAATTTTAACATGATTTGGAGGATTTCTCCTCCATGTACATCACTTATTAGAACTATTAGTGATGAGTGGAGAGGTACCCCTACACTCAACCATATGAATACGAGCATTTCACGCATGATCTGGTCGAACTCCAAGGACTAAGTACTTATGTTGCCTAATGGAACACTTAAGGTTAATGAATTTCTATCTTCCCAAACATACTTGTATTGTCACGGTTGTATGGTTAAGTAAGCTTGAGGTATATAATTTTTATATATTTTATATTTTTAATGTCTTATGATAATAGGGGAAGGTGAAGAGAACTAAGTGACTAACTTTCATTAACTATTCACTAACTAAGTTCTAATTGTCCTAACACTAGTATCTGTTCCCACTTGCCGCACACATCTTGAACTAGTGTAACGTTGTTGGGATTACCAAACGCTATTCATTACTGGGTTACCAAGAACTACACACATGCTTGAAGTGGTCATACCAAGTGTACTTAACTAGGAGAGTCAAGGGTTGAGAGAGATTAATTAACTAGGAAAGCATTTGAAGACTCAACAATAATTAATTCCTATTTAGCTTAGTCCACATGCTACAAGGTTTATTAGAAAGTTCATCTTTATTGCCATACACAAATGTGTGCTCAGGTACAATTTGCTTGAATAAATATCTATTCACTTGAAGACTCCTACTGCAGGCAGATGGAAATTATTCTAACTCTAGAATGGTAAAACTACAAGAGTTTGGCTAAGGGTCTAAATCTAAGTGCCTAGAATAGGGAAAGTTGTCTCTTATTTATAAACATTACTGTGGGCTGTGATATCACATACGCAATATCGCAGGGGTGGACATGATATCGCATATGTGATATCATATACGTGATATCACGACTCATCATACCCCCATGACTAAATAAAAACTCATCCTCGAGTTCCTTACAAAATAATGGGAAGGTATGGGATTATTGACTTGAATGAAACTAATGGTGAATTGGGCGACACATGAATGGATCATCATTATAATACATGAAAAAATTAGTATTCATGATAACAAGAGTGAAAACTATACACATTTGACATCAAGTCTTATTTGGTAGCTGAGAGAGAAGAGAGAGAGAGAAAAGAAGAAGTCTATTGCTGCTGATGCCAAGACTGCGCCTTTCATTGTCCTTGCATAAGCACACGATCAATCTTTTTGATTTCATAACTGCTCTAGCACCAGTCTATTCCAAGTGTTCCCTCTAGGTCCAATCCATTGATGTATGATTTCCATCTGCACACAACACTGTCTTAAATTAGCAAGGGTTAATGAATCACAATGTAGTTGATACCTTGCCTTGGTGAAAGGTCCATTGGCTGAGTTGTGATATGGTTGATGTAGATTTTGGAGATATAACACTGGTGACTACCCAAGGTGTAGTGGTTTAGAGAAAATCAAAAAAATTGGACCAGTACCCCGATGACTAAGAGCGATCCTCCAGTAGCAAGAGAATGGAAAAAGAGAAGGAATAAGAAAGATGGAGAAAAAGAAATAATGGAAATGTTGATAAAATGAATGTTAGGGATGGAAATGAACAAAGTAAATGTTGATTGTAAAAATTTTTAAGGGAAAGAAATTAACTGATGAACCAAATAGAAATGTTAGTTGTTCTTCCCCAAAACAAGCTCATGCCCTTAATGCCCTGACAATCCCACATTCAAAGAGTCTGTAGGCTTTGGAAATGCCATTTGGAAAAAAAAGTTAAAGTCTTAACCACAAGATTTTACCAAAAATAAAATAATTCATCAACTAAAATATAGACTATTGATACAACCGGCAATGAGGTGAAAAATGGAGAAAGAACGATGGAAAGAAGAGAATGGAATGGAGTCTCAAGAAGAAGGTGGTGTACAGCCCCTTGTGTATTAATGATTAATATGACTTAGTAGATCTCATTCCAAACCCAGTCTCAAACAATCCATATCTAGTGACTTCGCATTAATACATTTGGCCAATCCATCCACTTGAAGTAACAAGAATGCTTTCGCCAAAAAGTCATTACCATTCTGACGAAACGAGAAAGGAGAAAGTAGGAAGCGAGAAAGGACCTTAGTTAGAGGGAACATGTTTATTTAGTTTGATTACTAGTGGTTGTAGCCCAAATGATTATTTCATCTAAGGGGTGTGCTTTGAATTCTCACTTTTCTTCTTCTTTTTTTTTGCATGAGAACCACACCATGCAAAGACTTATTATTTTTATTAGCTCAGCTTCCCGATAATGGAGCAACATCAAAATGGTAAGGAAAAATCAAGAAGAAAACATCCAAGAATCCAAGAGAATGGCCAAAAAAAATGCATCAAATCCTCTTGAATTCACACCCTTTTCAATAATTGAGTCCTTAGTTTGAGAAATGCTCAGTCATCAATTCATTGATAGTTTTATTATTTGAATAAAGGGACTGTACAGTTCCAAGCAACGAGAGACCATAGAAATTTATGGATGTATGGATGATGTGGACTCATTGCCTATTATATCAAAATAACCATACCTTAGTATCAACATCATAACTCAAAGGTAAAAATAAAACATTAGCAATCAATGGAATATAGTTCATACCATTATTAAGAGTACTTATTAGGTGACAAACCTAACAAAATAAATAAAGACACAAATAAATGAAAAAGTATGAATGATGTTGCAAAACAAAAATAAGAAAAGTTAAAGAAATTTGTAAAAAAAAATGGGCAAAACAAAAACTTAAAAAGGAACTAATGGCCTTGATTGATCAACATAGGTGGCCATCTCCCCCAAGACTAAGTTGGAAGGGGGAGATCCAAAATAATGAGTAAGGTTGTTCTCTCTCAGAGGTATTATGTGCACCAGCTATTCTAAGTTCATGGAAGGGTTTGGTTTGTTGTATATTGACTAGTAATCTTTTATTAGGGCTTTTAGGTTTGTATATGATCATAGCCCCTGAGGGAAAGGTTGTATGAATAATGTAAGGCCCTTCCTACAATGTTTTAAATTTTTCACATTGTGGCACATGTGTGGGGTTCTAGTAGAGGACCTTATTTCCTGGTTGATACTTAACCTTCCAAATTTTTAAGTCATGACGTTACTTGTTATGTGCCTTGTGCAACTCATTTGATGATAAGGCAACCAATCGGTTCTTGTCTAGCACGTTTAGAGTTGCCAACCTTTCTTTTTGTGCTAGATCAAGGTCAAGGTGGAGGTCACAAGCCATGGATAGTGTAAAGAGATCCATTTGAATTGGAAGCTTTGAAATTTTTTCATATATTAACTCATAAGGAGAGTAGCCTATAGGGTGTTTCCAAGTGGAGCGGTATGCCCAGAGAGCATCATTTAGTTTAGTGCTCCAATCTCATCTATATTTACTAATTGTCCTTGTTAATATTTTAGTAATCTCCCAGTTAGTGACCTTAGCTTGGCCATTAGCTTGGGGGTGATAAGGTGTAGTCAATTTATGTTCAAACCCTAAGCATTGCATCAACTTCTGAAAGGTTGCACCTATGAAGTGTGTTCCATTATCTGAGATAAGTGCACATGGCACACTAAACCTATTTACGATTTGTTGTTGCACAAATTGTGCTGCTGTAGATGATGTACAATCTGTAACAATGGCTGCTTCAGCCCATTTCGTTAGATAGTCTACCACAATGATGATGTAAGCTTTTCTATTGGACATTGGTGTAATGGGCCCCATAAAGTATATTCCCCAAATTTTGAAGGGGTTCTAAAGGTTGAATCCATTGTTGCGAATCCTCCATTCTAGCAGTCATTCCTCCATCACGTTGACAACACTTGCAAGATTGGAAAAATTGATGGACATCCCAAAATAATGTTGGCTAGTAATATCATGCAAGCAGGATCTTAATAGCCATTCGTCTCCCTGCATAGTGACCCCCACAAGGGCCCTCATGAGCATCTTGGAGAACTCTTAGTTGATCCACATCAGGCACACACCATTGAACAAAGCCATCAAGATAGACTTTGTAAAGTTTTCCATTGATCTCCATGAAGTACTTGGCTCTAAGAAAAAACTATTATTTCTTCCTAAATTCTAGCTCCTATGGTGTTTGTTGGGTAAGGAGATAGGTGAGAATGATACTATACCAATTCGTCTCCTTGGGTTGGTTATTCACTACACCAGCAAAGAGGGCTTTATTAGGAAAATAATCGGACATTACATATTCATCCTCCTTGCTATCCTAGTCCAACTAAGATAAATGATCTAAAACTATGTTCTCAGCATCTTTTCAATCGATCATTGTTAGATCAAACTCCTATAGGATTACCAGCCATTGTATAATACGAGGGCAAACCGTTGGCTTATTCATGAGGAACCTGATTGCACTATGATCCATATGGATGAACACATGGTAACCTAACACATAGTGCCTAAACTTATCTAGTGTAAACACTATAGCCATTAATTCTTTTTCTATAGTTGTGTAGTTAAGTTGTGCACCGGCGATACTCCTACTTGCATAGTGGATGTAGTAAGGATGATTTTGGTCATTGAACTGTGTAAGTACGGCTTCTAAGGCATAATTGGATGCGTCTGTCATTATATGGAACAGTTTGGACTAGTCAGGGGCTTGTAGAATGGGAGTATTCCACATTGTCTTGGCTTGATCTTCTGGTGCTATCTGTATATGGTTGTATCCACTATAGCCATCTAGAGAACTATAATAGAGATGCCTTGCTATGGTGTCTAAGACTTGGTCAACGAATGACAATGGAAAGTGATCCTTAAATGTTTGCATGTTCAGCAGCCTAAAATCTATACACACCCTTCATTTTCCTCCCTTTTTAGGCATGATCACCAGAGGGATAACCCATTCGCTATCAGCAATGGGATATATGAACCCAGCCTTAAGAAGTTGTTCTATTTCTTCTTTTACTATTGGCTTCAATTTTGGGTTCAATCGCTTCTATAGTTTCTTTTGAGGTTTCATGGAGAGATCCATGTAAATCCTATGCTGGCATATCCTAGGATTTATTCCAGTTAACTTAGGGTATGACCAGAAAGAGGCTTTTGACCACTTGTTTCTCACTTTTAGCAATTTTTCACTTTTTTTGGGAACAAGTCTTGCACTGATGATCATCGATTTTCTATTTTCGAGGATCATATACTCCAGACTGGTGGGCAATGGTTTCAAATCTAGGGGCTCTTGTTTAAATCTCTCAAGAATTTCCAACTTTCCCTAGTTGATGTTTTCAAGGTTAAGGCTTGGAAGTTGGCAATGAACTTGCTCCAGTGTGTCTATGTTTTCAATGTAAGCACTAGTTATTCCCTTAGTTAGTTCCATGCATGTTAGCAAGTTGCTCTCTTGATCAGCCATCAGCCATTGGGTGTCTTCTTGTCATGTGGCTACTGCATATAGGCACTTTTATATATTAATGTCTTGTGCACATTGATTGCATGCAGGCAATGCTAAACTTTGAATAACCCATGATTTCTACATGTAATGGCACCCTGTGTCACTATATGCAATGCATGGAACTTTCTTCTTCTTGATCTTTCCAAAAGTATTCTTCTTGGATATTTCCAGAGAAAGATCATGGATTCTTGAGCATGCATCTATAGTACTTAGCCATGCTCTTCCCATTATTATTTGGAAGTCCCCCTTACCGTTGTTTACTTGTATCAATAGGAAATCAACTGGATATGACCACCCACATACAGTGGTAACGATGTTCTCCACCAATCCCAAGGAGACAGTGATGGATTGGTCAGCCAGCTCTAGTTGAATGTTACTCTTCCTTAATGGAGGTAGGTTCCAGGCTTTATGCATCTATTGTGATATTAGATTGACTCCAGAACCTCAGTCCAGAAGCGCTTTACATGGTTCATTCCCAGCGACTTGGAGATAGATTAGAGGACTTCCAAGATCAAAGAATTTCTTGGGAAGGTGGCCCAATTTAATCCAGTTAGTAACATCATGTGTTAACATAACCATGTGCATTAAGCTCAATTTTTGGATTTAGGGTGGTCCCAAAGCCTTATTTGATAGGGAGGTATTCAGATGTTCAACTACTTGTGATGGTGAGGGCTTGGCTGGATTGTTGGTTCTAAAGAAAGATCTTTTCTTCATAAGGTTGTCAGGACCAACTACGGGTTGAGGATTCACAACCCTCATGACATTGGGTTACTACAGTTGAGTGGGAAGTACCCCTTGCATTGGTAGTGTGGGTGGTAATGGAGCTATCAGTGTGAGAGTTGTAGATGGGTTTGGAGGATGGTATGTCTATGGGTTGTCTCTCCCAAGAGAAGGAGTCCTATAATACTCCCAAGCTTGGTAGTGACATTGTGGGGTCACGTGACCAATAGAGTCACGTGGAGAGATTGGCTGCTACACATAGTAGCCATATGGATCCGGTTGCTGATAAGGGTATTGCTGCCTTGGTGCTAGCATCCCCAATGAATGTGGGTATTACCATTGTTGGTGTTGCTCAATAGGTTGTGGTGGATTTCCACTTGGATAATATGTTAAAGGTTGGTGGAACTTCCTCAGGTTACCTTGGGGATAAGGTAACCATTGGGGTGCTTGTCATTTGTTAAGTCGTGGGTTGAGTCCATACACCCCAAACTCTTTTAGGTGTGAGATTATTGGGCAACATCCCTTAGGATGGTCATATTGGCATTTCTCACATCCACCATCATTGTCCATATCAAAATCCACAACCTCTTTAGTGATGGCCATTTTACCTTTACCTTTGTTACGTGCATGGTCCATGTCCCTCTTTTTCTTTTTGTCATAGTTATTACCTCGCTCCTTAGACTCCTCTACAATTTTAAGAACAGTTTCAAATCTACTATCTAGGGAGTCCCACATTTGGTCTACCTTTGTAGACACTTCTGTTGTTAATTTTTGGAGAGGCAAAGTTTTCCTATTCACCATCTCTTCAAGTGGTGACTCTTCCTCCTCCTCACATAATCTTACTTCCCTTTTTCGAAGGGAAGGATCATGGTTGTACTCTTCCACACTTTCTCTCTTATGTAGCTCTCCTTATTCCTTGGCTAGTTGCTCTAGCAATCAATGAACCTGATGGAACCTAAGCTCTGATAATCTCCCTTGGGCATATGTTCCAAGGGTTTTCCTGGTTTCATGCCTAAGTCCATCTACGAGATGGCGTAGTTGATCCTTCTATGCATAACCATGGCCTGGGAAACGATGTAACAGTGCATAATAATGATCCATGATAGTATCCAAGGGTTCGTGATTTCCTTGCTTCCATCCTTATATTTTCTTTTGTAGGTTGGAAACCCAAGAGTACGTTTGATACTTATCATAAAAGAGTTCCAGCATTGTACACCACCTTCGAATGGATTCCAGTTCTAAGGACTGGTACCAGCTTTCTACTTCTTTTACTAGTGTCCTTGGGAACAACTTTAGTTTTTTCCATTTGTTCTTGATGTTTTGCAAGGCACATGAATTTTGAAATTCTTGTAAGTGATTCTAAGGATCAACATTGTATCCCCCCTAAAATTGTGGGATACTATTCATGTCTAACCTCTTGATCTTTCTATCTTTTTGGTGCCTTGTGGGAATTCTTAAAGCCTTTGTGATATCTAACATGCTTCAGGTTGCGAGTAGGGGTTCTTCGTGGTCATTTTGTTCATAGCATCTGTGATGTCTACACAGTTCCCTACTCTCCTTTCTTCTATGCCACGATTCTCTAGAGTGCCCTCATCCTCGTTCTCAACTCTCTTATCGAGGTTTCTCACTCTATATACCTTTATCCTCATGGTTAGGTTCCTTATGACTACATCCTGATACTGAAGGAGAGGGTGAATGTGACAATGAAGGTGAAGAAGAAGGAGAACCACCACCATGATGATGTTTCCTACCTTCTCGTCGGTGGTCTTAGCCTTGATCATGATTACGATCAGACTACCCATCCTTATCATGTGTTTGTGTTCCCTCATTGAACACTTAGTGTTCATGGGGATCAAAACTAGGGTTATGAACCATGGAGTGAAGGCTCTGATACACCACCTCCTAACCATCATTAGGAGGGGGAACATCATTCAGTGGAAAACCTATTGAAATTGTTTCACCATCTTCAATTTTGCTTAAAACATGCAGGACATTATGGGGCAATTTACCCTTCAAAGATATATTATATCTCTCCTGTTGTAAGTCCCTTTGACATTGAGCTTTTGTGGGATGGTAGTCCCTTGTGTCATGGTCACATGCAATGTACTCTACATAGAATTGTGACATGTCTATTCGTGCGAGATCACGAAGGAGCATGTTGGGGACTGCTCGATCTGGAGGCAATACTATTTTACCCTCCAAGTCTCTCCAACATAGTTGTTCATCTTGATGGAGAATAAAGGTAAAGTCAAGTACATATTCATTGTGATGAATATATACCATACGAAACTGTTGAGGATCTAGCGGATCTTGGTTACTTGTGTTGTGTTGCCAACTGTCTCTTGTGTTGTTCCTAGGCAGTGAAGTGCTTTTGTGTGAAGAAGAAGACATTTTTGTCTTGTTTGGTGTGCTATTTACCATTGTCTTATTTTTCTTTGGATCAACCCTAAGGGTTCGTTCTAGCATCCCAACGATATCAATGATCTCCTATGTTCTATGTAGTCCACAAACAACTAAGTCCCTGGTAATAGCGCCAATGATGAGTGGCGAGGTACCCCTACACTCAACCATATGAATACGAGCGTTTCATGCACAATCCGGTTGAACTCCAAGGACTAAGTGCTTACACGCCCTAATGGAACACTTAAGGTTAATCAATCGCTATCTTCCCAAACTTACTTGTATTGTCATGGTTGTATGGTTAAGCTTGAGGTATATGATTTTTATATATTTTATCTTGTTAATGTCTTATGCTAATAGGGGAAGGTGAAGAGAACTAAGTGACTAAATTTCATTAATTATTCACTAACTAAGTTATAATTTTCCTAGCACCAATATCTGTTCCCACTGGCCACACACATCTAGAACTAGTGTAATGCTGCTAGGATTACCAAATGCTATTCGTTACCGGGTTACCAAGTGCTACATACATGCTCGGTCGTACTGAGTGTACTTAACTAGGAGAGTCAAGGGTTGAGAGAGATTAATTAACATGAAAGCATTTAAACATTCAAAAATAATTAATTCCTATTTAGCTTAGTCCACATGTTGTAAGGTTTATTAGAAAGTTCATCTTTATTGCCGTAAAAAAATGTGTGCTCAGGTACAACTTGCTCGAATAAAGATCTATTCACTTTAAGACTCCTACTATGGGCACATGGAAATTATTCTTACTTTGGAACGGTAAAACTAAAAGAGTTTGGCTAAGGGTCTAAATCTAAGTGCCTAGAATAGGGAAAGCCACCTCTTATTTATAGAGATTGCGATGGGCCATGATATCGTGTATGTGATATCGCAGGGGCGGACGCGATATCACGGCTCATCAATTAGTATAACATAGATATTGAGAATTAGGCATGCTTAAACGTTAATGATATTTTTTTGATGATTTAGTTGTTACCCTTCAATGAAAAAGATTTTTCCTAGCTTATTTGAATGGCATATTTGTATGCTGCTACATGATAGGGAAGGGGCACAAGATATCTTTTTATAGTACATTATTCCTATCTCATTCCTCTTGCTAATTTCAAGATGAATACCTTGGAAAATTAGCCTAGTATTAATGGTGCTCAACTGGGGCCTTTTTCATGATGATAGGGAAGTTATCTCCCATCTTAATCTATGGTTTAATCACTAAAATCTTCAAGATATGACCAACCTACCAATGATTTCATCACATAATTTACCTATCCCATGAGATGTGTGTAAGATTGGTCCATCAACTCTAGTTGAATTTTAGTACTTTTCAAAGAAGGAAATTATGAAGGTAATAATGCAACAAGGTGATGTTGAATCTTGAACTAGAGTCCTAGAGAGTTAGGTAGTGATCTTATTTATTAGTTTATATCTCCATGACCACCCACATTATCACCTTTGACATAGAGATGGTGGTGACATTAAAATCATGAGTTGTCATCATGTTGAATTTGCTAGACATAGTTATAGAACTAATTCCTAATTGGATTATTAACCTTTGATGATGTTCAAGGAATGGAACCAAAACCTTCTCAATGTGGACTTCCATATAACTTATATTATTATTATCTTCATAGGATAAATGAACTATACGTAGTTCGATGGTGGTAACATCTATTTTTTTGGTTGAAGTTTCTATCATGGATCCTTAGGCTTTTTCCTAGAATCAAATCAATAAGTTTTTGGTAATAGTGCATAGTAGAAAATATCAAAATGGGATTAATGTAGTAAAAAATATTACATGATTTTTCTTGCCTATGTTTCCTTTGAATAATTCCACCTCACATGGGACTAGGAAGTAGAAGCTATTACTATTCTTCTTCTTGAAAGGCATATTGGATAGGATTGCATGGGATAGGCATGTACTATCAAGGTGTCATATGTGAAGGTTGGTAAGTACCTTCTTAGAAACATTAGAAGTATAAATTGGTAGGAAGCATCATCTACTATAGCATTAAAGTAGGAAGATTTCATGGAGTAGCACCCCAAGGATTTCAAGTTTTCCAATGTTAGTACTACTACATGGGCTATAGATATGAATCTCTAAGATAGTATGATTAACTAGCATACATACAAACATTTCCTTATTTTTATTTTAATAAAATTTGGATTTATAGGAATTTTAGATAATTTCATTTCGCCAATCATGTGTGTCATGAATGGGTAGCCTTGTGAATGAAGGAGTCTACACAATATTTATAGGAAACCTTATCATAAGAGGATGAAGAAGCCTCATCTAGATTTTTCTTGATGCTTTTTGAGTATGAGAGATTATCTTTGTCCTTTCCATAATACATATTTCTACATTTGAGTGGTACAATTTCTTTTAATATAGCTTTAACTACCTTATTGTCAATTTCCTTAAAGGTAGTGATCATTTTATCCTACATTACTTTCCAAAACTAATTCACCTTATGGGCTATGTCTATTAAGGATTTTTTCATTGTTAGTTAATCTTATACTAAGACCTCAACTATATTAGAAGGTTCAAATATAAAGTCAATATTTTTTTACCTCTCTCTTACATGTAGGATCATAATTATACTCCTTTACTAATTATTCCTTTTACCTTTTAGCTTTCATGCTTGGAATGATTTCAAGGAGTGCTTTAATTTGGGTCATGGACTTTTTTGTACATGTACATGTCTATGTACTTTGCTCATTATGTACATGTCTATGTACTTCCTTCTTTCCTATCTCATCTCTTCCATGATATGAATTAAAGTTTCTCTTTGTTTGAAGTCATGATTTAAATAGTGGTGGGTAGTTTTCATGTATCTCTTTGTGGAAATTTCTAGTGGTACATGGGCTTCTTGCTTCCATTCAATCATCTTCTTCTAGACGTTTAGAATGTAGCCATAGATCTAACATTTTTTCTAGAAGGCTTGGATCATCTCTATTTATTTATCAATTGATTTTAAGTGCAAAGAATTGGACTAGATTTTCACATGCTCAATAATAGGCATGAAAATATCTATAGCTTCTCCTAATCACTAATAGCCATACATGTATAAAGCATAATTATATGACTACATGTGGAGTTAGGGATCATTCTTGCTAA
The DNA here is from genome assembly GCA_015680685.1 of Gnetum montanum. Classification (NCBI taxonomy): domain Eukaryota; kingdom Viridiplantae; phylum Streptophyta; class Gnetopsida; order Gnetales; family Gnetaceae; genus Gnetum; species Gnetum montanum. Next base: position 24,506 of record MNCI01019847.1, read on the forward strand.
GCCATCTACACATTGGAACATTAGACATGTTGATGCATTAATAAGGCTATCACAAACATGCTCTAAAAAAATATGCAAAACTTTATTGAGTTCATGATAGCCATCCTAGTCAAAAAAAGTTGAATCATCATCATCAAATGGTTCATAGAAGTGAACTTTAATATTATTTTAATTCTTAATGTAAGATTCATAATCTCTTTGAAATTTTTTTATGGATCAAAGAACTAGGAATAGAAATGGCCTATGGCAAAAAAGATAGTAAAGAAAGTTATTAGAAGAACAATTATTATCATTCTTTTTTTTCCTTGCATAAGCTTGTCCCTTAAAAAGGGCATTTAAATATCATCTTCATAAGTGCACTTTGGAATCTATTTAATTGTAAGAGAAATACCATAGTTTTAATAAATAATAAGGAAAATTACTTTACCTTTCTTGCTACTGGTCCAAATGTCACAGAAAACTATAGGGAAAATTTTTCTATGTTTCTTAGCAAACCAAGAAAAAAAATGGATAATACATTAAATTCTATGATAATAAGTTTTAGAAGAAGCCAAAAAACTAGAGTAATAAATAGGAGTTGATTGAAGAATTTTCTTAATAACTAAAACTTTTCTAGAAAGGGTGGGCTTTTTTTCTTTTCCTTTATCAAGGTTTTTCTTTCTTTTATCAATCACATAATTCTATAATATAATAAGATTATGATCAAAAGAAACAAATATTCATAAAATTTTCAAGACAGAATCTTTTTCCAAGATTTTCTAAGACTTGAGGATAATGAATTCATCAATATTATCATTACAATAAACATCATATTTTTGCTAATCGATTTGAGAGACAAATAACATACAATAATCCTTCACTCTAGCTAAAAAGGTATTGATATGTTGTAGATAATTTTTAATCATGAACAAAATCATTTTCAAAGTGAATATTAAGAAATTGCATACCATGATCATTAATTGAAATTTTATTAATAAAATTCCTTTGTAAATTATAATACAGATTATGTGAAAGAAAGTCCATATTAAAAATAAAAAGATAGACAGCTATAGGATGACCTTGACAAACTGGCTATTGAAGAGAAAAAAAGAAACTTAATCCAAAATTATTAACAAATTGAGCATTAGCATTGGCATGTAGGGTACAAAAAATATGAATAAAATAATCACAAAATTCTAATTTATAAAGACAAGAAATAATGAAATTTCATTCAATCCCATCATAAGATTTAAGATATTCTAACATAATAAAACAAGGTCTTGGTTGGTAATAGAAGCCAATTGCATTCCCTTCCAAGATACAATAACATTATTTAAGATATGTTTAACTTTAGTAAAACTAGTTCTATTAGGTCTAATGATATCTTTAATATCATTTAAATTTGACAAGGCCTATAGTTAACTAAAATTTTATAAGTATTATTAAGAAGATTAATAAGAATCCAATTACTAATAGACTTTAGATCTTTTTTCTTAGATGTAAGACAAATTAGAACTTTATTAATATTTTTACCATGAGAAACATTTTTAATGGCTTCATAGAAAACATGAAATAGATCATCTCCAATGACATCCCAATGCATCTGAAAAATATTTAATAGGAAAAGCATCAAAACCTAGAGGTTTTCCATTTGCTAAAATAAAAGTTTTTGTTTTGGTTTCTTCCCTTATAATTTCTACTTCAAGAATACTTTGATGTACTTCTATTACAAAATGAAAAATATGCGCACTAGTGGCATCAAAGGATTCATTGCTAAAATATTCAAAAGAGAATAGAATAAAAATGGTTGATACAATTTTTTTCATAGTCTCAGGATCTCTAATGATGGAATCATTTATATAAAATGATTCTAGTTTAGATACTTGATCCTTTTTTTTAGAAATATAAAAATTATTTGCAAGGTTAATCTTATATTTTTAGCGAACTCATGTAAATTTTAGTAAGAGCACTTTTAGCTTGCAAGGTATTCCAACATTGTTTATCTAATAAGCTTTATTAAGGATTTTTGAATTTTAAATCAAATAGATTCTGGTCTAATGTATTTTTTCTTTATTTGTAGATTCTACATGATCTTATTTAACTTGATGCTTATGCTTAGAAAATTGCTTTCCAAATCATCTCACATAATTTCTCACTCTACATGTAGTTTGCTACCACAAGTCAATCCAACCAATATCACTAGTAGGTTTTTTTAGATTTCATAAATACTTTAAAATATTTGTTTCACTAGTACTATGAACATACTAGCATTCATAT